>JACEFZ010016179.1:115000-230000 GCA_014155875.1 Cepaea nemoralis | reverse complement strand
CGTGTTGGCCACCCCTGGTGTAGAGCATTACTCATTACAATATCTAAACATGCAGGAACAATGCATTGCTAATCACAAAGAAAAAAATCAGTATAATAAGATGGTTCGCCTTAATGTTCTTTCTCATAATGCATTATAATGGACAGGATAAAAATATAACGCAATCCGAAATTTCACAAATTCAATTTGGGCTCGCTGCTTTTAATGATACAAAGAGTTATGTTTTACTTTATCAACGTTCGTAAAGAGATGTATCAAGTACAAAAGACGTTTCAAAAGTTTCAATATCTTTTGCGCTTTTTGCGTGAACTCAATATAGAAGAAAGAGTCATAATTACAATAAGGAAAATATATTCAAATGCAAGAATTTTTGCATCAGATTTGAAGAAAATGAATTCAGAGAAATTAAGAGGTGCTGCATAATAATGTGTTACATTATCTTGTATGTCCAACATTTCTTTTTATTATTGCCTATGCTGGGTGGCATTGGTCAGCTTGCTCTTCCACTGGCTCCTGTCTCGTATGCTGCCAATCATTTCTGTTCCTCCAAGCCAAGATGTCAAACTGTATATCTTCTTCTCTTGGTCTGCCTCTACCTCTCTTTCCCTTCAACTTTCCCGTTGCGACAACATACCTCAACTTTCCCCGTCTCATGACATGCCCAGAGATTTTGGATTGTCTTCTTCCAGTCTTAGAAACCAGTTCTCTTTGTGAGTTAACATCTTTCAAGACGCAGTATCTCCACTGCCCTTTCTACACATCCACCGTGCATTCAACCATTAAAGACATATTTCATGCTTGCTTGCTTGTGTTCGTTGACTTGAGCTCCAACGCGAAGTCCTGTATGTCGGATGAAGGCATCCTGTTGTCCAACATCAGTGTGATGTCATACCGGACCTGAGGTTTGCGTGAGTATCCGTTGCCCCATGTCTGGCTTATTGGTGTGCAGACTAGTGGTACCTCGCCGTACAGGCAGACACTCTCCGACTTCGGAGGAATCGGCGATCCTACTGACTTTAGCCAGGACCCCGAAGGGACCTGTTGCCCAGGACGCTCGACGAGGACGCGTCAATAGGTCTTGGCCAGTATATAACCCGGCCCTGGTGCCTTGGAAACACCTCTGCGTCCCACATATTTCATACAAGACAGAGGGGGGGGGGGGGGGGGGGGGGGGGGGGGGGGGGAGTGGTCTCCAGGTATGGTGTCCGCCTCGAGTGCTAGAGGTCCTGAGATCAAGCCCCGGTGAGGGCCGGGATTTTTTCACGTGGACTTCTAGTAACAAAATGTCCCCTGGTCTCTAGGTAGTGAGATCGGACACCCGTGTGTATTGTAGCGCACGTAAAAAAGTCCCTTGGCAGTTAGAAATAAAAAAAAAGAGAAGCCTAACGGCGCTACACGGGCAACATTTCGAGTTAAATGTCTACTCAAAGTATTCCAGGATCCTCGCCGGTACTAAGGAGTTCGTGCACTTAGCTTTGTTTCTCCGGACTCAGGCTTGAGTTAGGAGTAGAAAGGAGCACTTATGGGTTACACCCGTGTGCCGTGATGTTGATCCGTCGACTAAACTAAACTAAACAAAATTAAGACAGACCTTCTTCGGCAACATGGAACATCCTGAAAGGTTTATGTCTGAGGAGAATATTTTAATATTCTAAGATATGCAAATGACAGTATTTGAATAGTACTATCAGAAAAATCTACAAACCATTCTAAACATGACTATGGAGAACTAGAAAGTAGAATCATCATAAAACGTGAGAAAAGCTGAATACGTGATAATTCCAAAGAAGAACGCACGAATTCTACTATGATATGTTTGTACTAAACGTACAATCATAATGGTTGACCTTTGACATTTAGAGACCACACAGTGACATTCGATGGAAGATGTAGCACGGAGATATAGACAATGATCGTCATACCCAATGTCTCTTCTACCGGAATGAGCAAAGTCGTTTAAATTCCTATTTACACCTTCAGTTATTCACTCCATTCTCATGATCTGACTGTTTGAACACTGGCAATGCCAATGTTACAAAGACGTCTCTCAGACAGTTGATATGGTCACTGCTTCTCTCTCAGAGAGTCATTATGTGAACTGCTTCTGTCTCAGACAGTCATTATGTGAACTGCTTCTGTCTCAGACAGTCATTATGTGACCTGTGTCTATCTAAGACAGTTACTATGTCAACTACCTCTGTGCGGCATTTACATAGCTGAAATCGGCCGCATGTATGGGAAGTCGCTATCCACAATAAGTTCCCTTTTGCGAAAAAAGAAGCAATAAAGGATGCAAATGTAGCGAAAGGCATGGATGTGTGTTATTTTTTTAAATGGAGATCCCAAACAACTGAAGATGTTGAACGGTTATTATTCATTTGGATACATCAATACCAGTTAGATGGCTATTCTGTTTCAGAGGCTATCATATGTGAAAAGGCCAGACTGTCGTACGCCGATCTTATTAAGAAAATGCTTGGGACGTGTGCTAGTGTTCTTAGTGATTTTAAGGGCAGCAGAGGTGATTTGAAAAATTCAAGGGGCGCAGGGATACTAGACACTGGCGAAGGTACGAGTTCGGACAATTCTGGGGCCGAATAACAGTATTAAACACTACTTATCCTTTATAATATGTGATTTTGGTATTTATTTTTTGAGTTTCTAGAAAGAATTAATTGGATTTAAAGTTGCTTAAAAGTCGACAGGGTAGACTTCATTGCACCGGGTTTTATCACATATGGCTCGGTCTCTTTCCTCAGCGCGGAAGGCGTCGCACAAAGCACGAACTTCGTAGCCCTAGCAACGACCCACAGGAGTCACGGAAAAATTTCACTCGTGAACCTAAGGACGCGGCCCGGAATCGAACCCGCAACCTTCGGAGCCCGAGTCAACGGCTTGACCACTTCGGCACGGAGACTCCGCATTTCCATATGAATCAATGCTAATTGGATTTGCATTGATTCATGTGTAAATAATTGTCTCGGTTTTTCGTAACCCAAGGTTTTACTGCATCATGTTAACCACCCCAGTTATTATGTTCAACGATTCTGTCTCAGATAGTTATTAAGTTCCATGTTTCTATTTCAAAAAGTTATTATTTTAATTCACTTCTGAATTAGACATTAGTTGTTAAGAGTGCCACAGCCGGTCTAGGCATACAATCTTGTGTGTTGTGTACGGTGATCACTGAATTCCATGTCGGATGTTTTACATATGATGGGATGAGCGTGTTTAATATTTTAATATCAGCCACGACCAAATGCAACAAGTGGGAACGAGTGAGTGGGATAATGAGTGAGAGAAAGTAAAATGATAAGTTAGTGAGCGAACTGGTGTGAGGAATAATGATTTAGTGAGATAATGTGCGAGTGGCATAACGTATGCGTGGGATAATAAGTGAGTGGGACAGTCTGTGATTGTGATCATGAGTTAGCAAATAAATGAATGAGTGGGATAATGGGTGTGTGCGATAATGAATTTAATGGGATAATATGAGGGTAGGATAATGTGTGAATGGGATAATGAGTGTGTGAGACAATGAATGAGTGGGATAATGAGTGTGTGTGATATAGTAAGTGAAATAATGAGCGAGTGAGATAAGGGGTGAGTGACGAGAGAAGAGAAATAATGAGTTAGTAAGCGAATTAATGTGTGGTATAATGACTGAGTGAGTGAACGAATCAGTGGGTACACTAGGATTGAGTGAGTGAAAGAGTGAGTGAGCGAGCGAGACAGTGAGTGAGTGAGTAAGTGAGTGAATGAGTGAGTGAGTGAGTGACTGAGTGAGTGACTGAGTGAGTGACGGAAAGGGAGGGATGGGTATCGAGTAAGCGAATGAGTAAATAGAAGGGATCTAACAAACACGATGATGAGAATTAGAGATGCATACTATGGGGAGGATACAGAGAACGCTGCACCAGACAGCAGTGACTAGGATTTCCTGGCGTGATTTGATCGAGGTCTTTGCACCTCTGGGGGATACAAGGCAGAAGAGAAAGAGGACTGGGTGAGCGCGTATGTGAGTGAGTGGAAGATAGAAATATTTTGTATGTGAGTAAATGAGCGAGTGAATACGTGATTGATTAAGAGTGTGAATGGATGAGAGAATGGGTGAACGACTGCCTGATCTTTATATCGGTGACTCAACGAGAGAGTGAATGCATGAGTGTGTTTATGAGTGTGAAAACGAGAGCGTGAGAGAGAAAATAAGAGGAAGAGAAAGAGGCGGAGGGAGTGAGTTGCTGGCTTCAATAAAATACTTAGTGCTGATCAGAGACGTGAGAGTAAGAGAATGAGTGAGTGAGAGAGAGAGAGAGAGAGAGAGAGAGAGAGAGAGAGAGAGAGAGAGAGAGAGAGAGAGAGAGAGAGAGAGAGAGAGATGCAGGCTACACAAAAATCACCAATGCTGAACGAACGGCTGTTATTCGGAGAAAACAGCGTTGAAAATCAATGTTTTCTTTTATCAAAGGCGCCTAATTGCTTGGCAATGCACATTTTTACAAATCTATGAGAGGCAAGTGCATGTGTGTTTGCTTGCCCTGTGTACTGGCCGGCAAGATAACACTGTCAATACAGCGTAAGTGAGTGTCTGCAGGCGTCAGTCTCATCACTTGCCAGAGATCGTTACTGGGTGTTTGCACATCTGTCATCAATGAATTGAAAGAAGAGTGTTGAAGGTTCAAGCAGTGTCATATGTTTCAGTGCTGTAATAGAAACGATGTTTATTTATATAGTATAGTGTGTGTTTATCATTGTCATCATCATGATCGTCATCATCATCATCATCATCATCATCATCATCATCATCATCATCATCATCATCGTCATCATCATTATCATCATCATCACCATCGTGGGTCTAAACACATTGGTTGCCCTGACACAAAGGTCATTAACATTTTAAATATATTAGCTAATGTGTAAAAGGCCCATTTTATTTGAAGCAAACAAGGACCACTCGCCTTTGGGTAAACTGACACCTTAGCCTTTCTGGCACTGATCATAAACGTCGTAATCATCACATTGCATTGGCACTTTTCCGTCTTGATAATTGTAGTCCATACATATGCTACCACTACCACTGTTCTGCACTGATTTGTGCGTGTGGATTAGCTTTCCTTATCAGCAGTGTCTCTCGCCATCAGGCGAACCCACTCCGACTACTGAGGTATTTAACATTTACTCCTCCAAAGTCGAGGACGAGAAGCCAACATTTTAGTTCAACTGACCTGTGCACGGGGTTGAACCTGCTACCTCAGCATCAGCAAACCGGAAGTTTAGAGCCAGGGCTCTTATCCATTCGACTATGCAGACCTTCTCGTCACGGGAAGTTAATGCTGCGAGAGCACCCCACGGAGAGGTGGTCGGGTGCCTGTGGGACCAGGTGGAGAAAGCGGGGTAACAGACTGAGAACCCGTACGTTGAAAAAAAAAAGATGCGGCTGGGGTTCGGCAGGGGTTCTGGGCGAATCTCAAAACTGAGACGAAAGACTAGGAGTCTTTTCAATCAAATGGTAGTTGGAACAATTAGCAGCAGGACTATTAGCTGGCTGTTGAACACAAGGACGGAGAGTGTGTGGGAATGTCCTAAATGCAGTTATGTCGGTTCTGAACTGAACTCAACTTAACTAATGCGGCGAGCGTGAAAATGATCACATCGTCCATCGCAGGCAAATTTGTCTACACAATATTGGTAGAGCATCATATGCCGACGAGTCACAGTTGTAATACATTCACACGAGAGTGAAGAATTAGAAGTGACTGGCACTCACTTAAAAATCTCAAATTGTGTTGTCTATATATACGGTACCTTTATTATGGCGATAACACACATGCTCACTAAGTTGAAAGGATAATGTTAAATGTTACACTCTATCCTCCCATCCTTTATTTTAGTGTCGTGGATGGAAAGCCTAGCACTCACGGATAAGGACGATCAATTTGAAGGGAAAAAAAACGGCGCGAACATTCCGCAGTTTGCAAATCCTGTGGCAGTTGGAAATCGAAAAACATTAGGCCGAAGCGAAGCAACACAGAATACATTTCAAAGTTAAATATTCACAAACCTATTAATTATGGCATGTGGGATTGTTGCATACAGACACGTATAAATTCAACAGTTCTGCTGACTTCGTTCGATGTGGACACTCTACAACTCTCTTGAGAACATTCAGTGTGGAAACTCATCAGGTCCCTTGAGTTCGTTCATTGAGGAAACTCAACAGTTCCGCTGTTCCTTGTGGAAACTCAACATTTCCGCTGTTCCTTGTGGAATCTCAAAAGTTCGCTTGAGTTAGCTCAGTGTGGAATCTGAACAGTTCTGCTGTTCGATGTGGAAACTCAACAGTTCTGCTGTTCGATATGGAAACTCAACAGTTCTGCTGTTCAATGTGGAAACTCAAAAGTTTTCTTGAGGTTGTTGATTGTGGAAACTCAACACTTTACTGAATTCGTTCAGTGTGGAAACTCAACATTTCTTCTGAGTTCGCTTAGCACGGAAACCCAGTAGTGCTGCTGATTTCAATCACTATGTTGGGAATCTAACTGAGTGATCTACTTGACTAAACTTGAGCACATATGAAGGTCCTAGTGTACACAGAAGCTATAAAAACACAAACACATATAAACAGTGTTCATTATATATATGTTAGAAAGTACATACCTCTCAGTTACACTGTTGTATATCCGTGTAATCTCAACTTCGCTAGATTCCAACCTTCTGCGTGCCACATTACGACTATACTATTGATTTCCCTGTTGGCAAAGGAGAACGAACAATTCCAAGTTCAGGTCTACTAAACCCATGTCACTCACTCACACTTGAAAGTACAACCGTTAACGTGGTGTCCACACCCAAGTAATATTTACCTCCGCGAAGATGATAGGGAAATCGCGTCAGGATGTGACTGATTACACAAGGAAATAGCGCCGCGGGGTGCGCGACTATCCTATTAATTAACAGACTTCCCTAAGCGGTGAGTTGTAGCACACTTCCGTGGGCTAGAAGATTGGAGAGTTTAGAGAAGTCACTTTAGAAACTAGGGGCCGCAATGGCCCAATAGTTAACACGCTTTTTTGTCGACTTGCTGGTCTTGTGCTCGAATCCTATTGATGCGGGTTTTTAAGCAGGATCTATTTGGACTCGCATTCCTCTCAGCCTAACATAGGCACTAGAAGAGTAAATGCGTCCGGCTTGAGACGTACCACATCATCCATTGGGTGCAGATTTGTCTAGAAAATGTGGAACGCATTCCGGTTTTAATAAACTCATTCGTGAGTGAAGAATTTGAAATGACCTTGTGTGTAATTAACAATCGCAAAATATGTTTTATATATATATATATATATATATATATATATATATATATATATATATATATATATATATATATATATGTTCGGCATCTTCAATAAGGCGATGCACCACACATATCGTTTACGTTAGAAGAGTATGGTTAGATTGAATGCTCCACCCATCCCTCTTTCCCCGCAGTCTGGTGTAGTGGATCCGAAGCCTAGCCATCTCAGATAAGGACGATAGATGGGAGGCACCCGCTGTAATATTCCGCAGGTAACAAACCCATTTAAGTTGGAAATCGGAAAGACCAGGCCGAAAAGATTCCCCCCCCCCCCCCCCAGCTAAATTTCAATATTAGATACATGCCCACAAAGTTAGTTCCATTTCATTTACAGGGCATCACAGCCAAACCCAGCATTTAGAGGCTGTTTTTACTTTCTAGGCAAGTTTACTTCCTGTTTTTTGACACTGCTATCTGAACATGTTCAGACAACGTTGAACATCAATGCAAAGTGATCTGCTCAAATATAGCCTGCTGGTGAATAGGAACCAGGTATGTCTACCCTTAAGACACAGTCGACAGCTACATATACACACATACCGTGTTTTCCTCTGAAAATTCGACCTACCCCTATAAAATGCCATAGCACGAATTTTCAGGATGCTTTTAATATAAGACCTACCCACAAAATATGCCCTAGTTGAGATCATCAGTTAGAATGAGAGACTTGTTGCCTAATGGCCAGTCGGAGTATAGACGCCACTGGTGCGCATTTGATAATGAACTGATGCGGTTCATAATTCAAAACGTCACTCGTGTTAAATAAAGAAGCAACAATTTGGCACCAGCAATTTCTCGTCGCTTGTGTGTGTGCGATCGTTCTTAAATCTTATAATTTTTGTTACCACACCTGTCTCGTAAGTCTTCAAGTAACATTTGATTTAATGGTAGACTTCATGGAATCATATGTTGATATACGGACAAGATGAGTACAAAAAGAAAGACCTATTCCGTCTATGACAAGAAAGTAATCGCTGAAGATTTCCGGGGCAAAAATATTACGGCTTTCTTTAAAGAGAAGAAGCTCGATCTCCGAAAATTACGAGCAGAGTATGATAACCTCCGTCAACAGGTGGAAGAAAGAAATGCTAAAAGCGCAAGTGGGGATCAGGTCTGCAACCATTATTTTCTGAACCGAAGACATCATCTGTGAATGGAATGCTGACAGGAAAGGAAAGACTTTGGTTGTGTGCAGGTCTGGTATTTAAGCATTTGCCCTTGCAGTGGCACCACATTTAGAAATATCCCCCGAATAATTCAAAGCATCACGATACTGGATGGATGGCTTCCTTCAGCGATATAAACTGTCTCTAAGAAGATCCACAACACTATTCCAGCTGGAAGATACTGAAGTTATTAAACGTGCATTTACACTCAAGTACTTTGTTGATGGCATCGACTTTTTAAATATCACTTCTTCAACATGGTTGACGGATGAAAATGCAGTGTTTTGGGGCCTAGAAGCTCAAACGACAATTGTTCAGACGTGTGTCTCGCCAATCTACATTTTGTCCACCGGCTACAAAAGTGCACGTGTGACTGTATTTTGACAGTTTATCTGGATGGAAGGAACGTCCCACCTCTAATCATCACTAAGGGCAAGAAAGTTAAGACTGAATGTGTTTCAGGTATTTGTGTTCTTGAAACCGAAAAAGTATGGTGCACACAAGCAGTAAGGAAATGGGTCGATTTAATGCTGCTTTATGTTTTGCGAGGTGGTCAACAAGGTCTGCTAGTCTGGGATTCAGCCAGCACTCACCGCGCTAAAGACATGAAGAACTTCCTTGCAGACAGAAGAATAGATCAAATTATGATTCCCGCAGGAATGACTTCTCATCTCCAGACTCTTGATATTGCAATAAACAAGCCATTCAATGACCATTTGTGCATAGAAATCAACGACAACATTGAAAATAGAATGGAGAGAAATCAGTGCGAAACCTTTATGAAGCATAATTTGCAGGAGGTCGTGACTTAGGTGAAGAAAGCATGGGATACAATCATCGACAGCTGTGTTGCCAATACACTGCGAGCAGGCTACATGGACAAGAAATGCTCATTTAAGAATATGAAAGCTCTATTGCTGGATATGAGACTGGGACCAATGGTTCTACAGGAAATCGCAAGAAATTGCAGGCTTGAATTCGGGATTTTGGAGAGTTATAACAACTTTTCAGGAGAAGATGACATGACCGTATTTAAATAAATGTTGAATTTTGTAAATGAATAAATTTGAATTTTTATAAGTTTAAAAAAAAAAAAAAAAAAAAAAACTACACTGAAAATAAGCCTAGTGCATTGTTTAAGCTAGAATTAATGTAGAATCCGGTCTTATTTTCGGGGAAACACTGTAGTAATTATAACACGTGTGATTCTGGCATACACACGCACATGAAAATTCAATAGTGCTGATCAGTTCATTCAATGTAGAAATTCAACAGTACTAATGAGCTCGATCAATGTAGAAATTCAACAGTGCCGCTCACTTCGTTCATAGTAGAAATTCAACATTGCTAATGAGCTCGTTCAACATAGAAATTCAGCAGTGCCGCTCAGTTCGTTCAATGTAGAAATTCAACAGTGTTAATGAGCTGGTACAGTGTAAACATTCCACAGTGCCGCTGCGTTATTTCAGTATGACAGAACATTTACGTCATTGTAAACGTGCAGGAACGATCGCAAAAAAACAAAAAAAAACAAGAAGAATCAGTGTTGCTGAGTTTCTTAATGTGGGTTACTCAAACTTCCTGCTAGTTAGGACAATGAACTTCAAGCTATTTAGGTCATAGAACTTCACGCTTGTTATGACATATAGCTTAAAGCTAGTTGGGACATAGAGCTTGAATCTTGTTAGGACATGTAACTTGAACCTAGTTGGGGCATAGAACTTCAAGCTAGTCAGGCCACAGATCAAGCTAGTTGGAACATGGAACTTCAAGCTAGATGGGACATAGAATTTCAAGCTAGTTGGGACATAGAATTTCAAGATGGCTGGGACATAGAATTTCAAGCTAGTCAGGACACAGTTCAAGCTAGTTGGAACATAGAACTTCAAGCTAGATGGGACACATAATTTCAAGCTAGTTGGGACATACAACATCAAGCTAGTTGGGACATAGAAAGGCAAGCTATTTAGAACACATATCAAGCTAATTAGAGTACATATCTTAAAGCTGGTTAGGACACAGATCTTCAAGCTAGTACGAACACATAATTTCACGTTAGTTAGGACGCAGGACCTTAAACTAGCCAGGTCACAGTCGCGCAACAATGTCTACCGTAAGACCAATGACGAGAGTGATCAAGAATTAAAACCATAACGATGCCCAGTGTGGGATACAGTGTGTTCTGTTTGTTTCCTGATGAAGGATAATGCGTAGACAAGCTGAAAAAACGTCTAATAGAAGTGAAAATGTGGTTTCGGAGGAAAATGAAAAGAATATCATGGACAGACAGAAAACCACATGAACATGTCCTACAAGAAACAAACACCGTAAAATTATTAGAGAAATTAAACGTAGACATTCAGGAAAAGTTTGGCACGTTACGAGAAGAAATAAACTAGAGAACTTGATGACAATTGGCAAGACTGAGATGAAAAATACAAGGGTAAGGCAGAGAAGTAAATATCTGGATAGTTTGCCCACATAGCATGGTCGTGATCGTATGAGATGGCGAAACATGACCGCACACGATTATCGGCAAGGCACATAATGATGATGAAATCTGCCCTATAATGCGTGTTCTTAATTTCCACAACTTTACCGCAGTTTAACTAATTATGTTAATGTTGTAAGCATGACATTGTCTACAAGGTGTGGACTGCGCCTGGCCCTGCAGCCAGCAGGGTTAGGATCGGCTAACCTCTCCCAGGAGGGGTAAAGAAGTGAAAATTAGTAACCTTCCAATGACCAGCAGACTACACAAGTTAACCTCACCTCCACGCGGTGTAGACCGGGAAACCATGACTCTTTTGTCACATTTGTGTCCTAACCCTGCGACTGAACTGGCATGGGTATTTTCGTATTGCTCGCAGAAAAACTAACAAGTATAACTTATAGGAAAATCAATGGAATTTAATGAAACACCCTACTTAGCCATTTTTCACTAAGAAGAGGCATTTGATAGAGTAAATAGAAACAAACTGTGGGAAATCCTTAAACAACATGGAGTGAGTACACATCTAACAAACCTATGTAGAAGCTTATACAGCAATAGTGAATGCATAGTGACAACAACTGAAGGACACTCAGAACCCTTCACCGGAGTAAGACAAGGTTGTGTCCTGTCCCCTCTCTTGTTCATAACATATATAGACAACATATGTAAAGAAACCAGCCAAACAGAGACCGCAAGAACACCACTTGACGAGAACACAGAAGAAGACCCATCGGCAAATTACACCATTAAAGGAGCCCTATTTGCGGACGATGAAGTATTAAAAGCAAAATCAGAAGCTGAATTACGAGACCACATGAATAGTCTAAATCAGTGGTTCTCAACCTTTTTTGGCCCATGCACCCCTTCACCATTTGTTCAGAATGTCATCCCCCTTCCGTATTTCCTCCCTATAAATTCCCCATCCCCTCACCCCTAGACAGTATACGTAAAAATGGAAGCAAAATTAATAACACGTGCTAGAACGAGTCTAGACATCTACATAAAACGTGATTTGCGGGTCTACCTAAGTTTTAAAATGAACTTAAGAAGGGCGAGAAGTACAGAACCGTAAAGAATGGAGGAAAATACAATATAAAGTAATCGGTTCTTATGTTAACGTGATCTTAAAATAATCTTAATTCCCCCCCCCCCCCCCCCCCTTAATTTCCCACTGGTTGAGACCAACAGGTCTAAATGACATGTGTAGGGAACATAACATTAAAATTAGCACAAGTAAAACAAAGGTAATGATTATAACAAAAGAAGAAAAAACAACAATTTACCTAAACGAACACCCCCTGAAACAAGTAAAGAGCTTCAAGTACCTAGGAAGTATAATATCATCAAATTGCAAATCAGAAGATGAGATCGAAAATATATGCAATAAGGCAAACCAACTCATTGGACAAATGGCATCAATAATAAAGAACAAACATTTATCAATAGTCACTAAGCAAGCACTTTGCAAACACAATCTTCCTACCAACTCTATGCTACCAATGCCAAACCTGGACAATGACAGAACAAGAGAAAAGAAAAATAACAATAGAAATGAGATTCCAGAGAAGAATACTCAATGTATCAAGAAAAGATAAGATCAGAAATGAAGAAATCAGGACTAAAGTGGGGGTTTTAGCAGCGCTAGATTTTATTAGAAGGCAGCAAGTCAATTGGTTTGACCATGCAACTAATTTACCAACTAACAGTATATCACATCAAGCAATGATGTACCGACTAGATGGAAGCAGAGGAAGAAGCCGACCAAGTAAACGATGGACGGAGGGAATAGCAGAGTCCATGTTAATATCGATACATGAAGCCCATAAGCGGGCACTCTTTCGCTGTTTATACTTCACCTCGACACGGTACGATACATGAGGAACAAGATGAGATGGAACATTGTATTCGAGATGAAACTAGGGAACTATTCTATTTCTAGCTGTTGATGTAGAATTTGTTGTCTCTTACTTAATGAAAAATGTCGGGAACGCTGTGTGGTCTAGCCTAAACTATTACTTCGGTTACAAACAGATTGTATGCAAGCGATATTCAGTTATTCAGCCACCCAGCCCGTGGCTTGATTTCATTGTGGTAGCTTCTTAGTGTCGATTTAGCAGTCTCATTTCTCTTCGGTTCTGATGACAGCCTGCCAATATTAACGTCTTTTCTATTCAGGCTGCCGTGTGTTGGAATATCTCTCTAGCAAGCTTCGGTTCACACATGCCGTGTCTGAGTGACTGATTGATTAAATACGTTTTTATAGTGTATTCTCCAGTATCATTTTGTTCGTATTTCAGGTCACTCTATTCCATTGTCGTCTGTTTTATGCTGCTCCCTTTAATTCCATGTACATGTATTGATAGGTCTGTGTTTTTCGTTTTATGCAAATTCTGACCTTGGCTTGCCCGTTCCTTCCCCATTATGCCTTCCAGAACTTACTTCAGCGTTTCTAATGTCCTAAAGCAAAAACGGAGTAAACAAACGCCCCTCGCCATGCTTTCAGATAGATTGGGTATTTGGTGCTAACCCCATATTTTTACAAACCAATCGGGATCAGATTGGTGATGTGTTCAATATCACACCGCCCACCTTTGTTTCCCATAACATTTTATGGTACCCTTTTTAGTCCTGGTGGGAACTGTTAGCGGAACCAATTCCCCTCCCAGATGAGCATCGCTAAAATGACCACCGGTTCTGCAACCAGGCCTTAATTAAGGTAGGCGCTATGCTACCAGGATAAGTCTTCGTGTCTTAGGTATTGATAAGCAGGTGAGAAATTTAATATAAACTACCAACACACTATCGCCGTGTACATTCATGTAACTTATCTTAGTGAACATTGTAGTAACAGAAAGTGCAAGGAAAGGACTTTGAATATACAGAAAACTGAAACAATGGTTATATCAAAGAAAAGGTGACACCAAAAAGGAGAAATAACAATAGAGGGGAATATGCTTAACCAAGTGGATTAATGTAAATACTTAGGAGCAATTATAAAATCAAATGGAAGATGCACAGCATAGATTAAGAACAGGATAGGACAAGCACATACTCCATTTAAGAAAATTAAAAGTATCTTATGCAATGTGTCACTATCATTGAATGTACGAACGAGAGTACTGGCATGCTATATAGAATGAGATTGTTGTATAACAGTAAATCTTGGAACTTAAATGAACAAATTAGGAAGAACTTGGAAGCAATAGAGATGTGGTTCCTGAGACGAATGTTCCGAATTCTTAGGACTGCCAGGGTAACTAATAACTATGGTGTGAAAGAAGTTAAAGAAGTTACACCATTGTATACACCAATAAGAAAGAGACACAACATACTTTGATCATGTGATGAGAAGAGTATCAATGGCGATCATTGTGACGACTGGAAAGATCAATGGGATAAGAGGTAGAGGCAGATCAATGGAGATATAATGACGGATGGACTGAGACAGTGGAATGAAGGAATATCATCGGCAGAGTTGATCCAAAACACCAAATATCTATACGAGGGGCTGGCCATGTCTGTTTTTAAGTATGCGATGCCGATCCTCACTATCAGCCGTAAGCAGTCGGAAAGGATGGAAATGAAACAGAACGAAGCTCTGCACATTATTCTTGGATGAACAAGATATACAGCATGCAGGGCGATGCGCTACCTTCTTGATTTTCCAAACATTGGGGACATAATACAAATTTGCAGAGCAGATGCCTACCTTAAAGCCAACGCAAACACACAACATCTACTGCAAAGTGAAATTAAGAAGGTAAATGGCAGCAGGTTAAAAAGAGGAAAGTCGTGGATTGGTCAAGCCGAAGACATTCTTCAGCAGACGTGTTCACTTGAGGACTTAAAACCTGGCGAGGAATGGGTACGAATGTCAACATATTTATGTACGTCCTTTTCGGTTTGCATCCAACTAGACAGAAAATGTAGACAAGACAATCCAGCTGCTGTGGAATCGGAAGTACAGGCTTTGGTCTTCGAGAATTCTTTGGAGGGTGAAGCTGTCATTTACACAGATGAGTCGGTCGTTTGACGAGTGAGAAGTTTTGGGCTTTTACGGCTCAGGCCGGAGGGAGAATTGTGAAGGAAGATTCTGGTGCTTTTGCTTTGACCACAAGTAGTCTGACTATGGAAGTCATGGCAGTAAGTAAAGCAATAACATGGCTCAAGACACAGACATTCACTAGGGCATGCTTTCTTAGTGACTCAATGAGCATGCGCAAGAAGATAGAGATGGGGTGGATCCGAAGAGAGTGGCTGCTGTCTCTGGGGCGGTCTCGGCTGGCAAAGATTAGTTTCATGTTCGTGCCAGGGCATGCGGGTGTACTAGGAAATTAAAGGGCTGACAAGCTTGCAGGTAAGGCTACTGTGGAAGACTTGACGAGTCATAGACCAGGCTACGAGAAGTAAGACTTTTGCGAGAACCAAGTGATGACTGTAAATCTATAACCATGGTCAGACTGCGAGAACAGCAAATTAAAAGACGTGTGGCCAAACACGAATACTACGCAGGAAGCCAAAGAAGATTAATAAACCAACACAGAACTGGTGTCGTCAGTTGATACACGCTGCGGGATTTACCGAGGAGGGGATCAGAGCACTTATCAACTGAATGCTTCGATGTGCAATGAGGATGATCTGTCGACTAACTAACTAACTAACTAACCAAATAGTAGTGGAGAGACATGAATCCCTACACCAACTGGCAGGGTATTTTATAAAATGATGATAACCTGAATGAGTGGCGCTTGCAAAGACTCATTCATCTTTTTTAGTTCAAACGTAAACAGAACATGGGTAATGTTAAGATATATACATAAGCTGGCTATAGTTGCAAAACCGTTTTGAATAAATGCGTTTCTAAGAATTATCTGGAACTGAAATAAAGAATATAAACGTTGATGACTCAAGCGAGGTTGAGTGATCTAAGAGAGTTGGTCGCAGAGAAGGAATTGTGTGAAAGTTTAGAATTATCGGATGAACGATTTCACGAACAGGCAAATAGTAGTGAACATTTAACTATGGATACATATATACATTTTATTAAGTTACAGTACACACATGTGGTATTTTCGTGCAGATTTGTTTTGAAAATATTTTTTTTTTAATACTGTGCATAGCATATAACGTAACATAAATAAATAAACATGTTCACGGCTGTCAACTATATATAGAACAGTGAAGAATGTTTCTGCGCTGTGTGTCAAATTAGGAATCTAAGAGAGTATTTACACGCACTCGATTCGCATTGGCATTGGCGGCAACATAGACAGTGGAACCTCGCTTAATGAGCATAATTCTTTCCAGAATCTTCCTTGTAATGTGAAACACTCGTTATGCGAAACAGTTTTTCCGATACAAATTAATGTAAAATATTATAATGCGTTCCATGCCGAAAAAAAAATACTCAAAATATTTTGTATAATGTTTATTCAAAGAAAATAAATTATATATACATTGTTAAGGAGCGTGATTCATCTTCCTCTTCTATCGCGGATTGAAAGAACCTGGAATGAGAATTCGATTTATAGAAAACAAAAAGAAATTGAAATAATTAATTTACAATTTATAATACATACCTGATTCGTTTTTACTAGAAAGCTGTCTAGAGAAATTTGTTTTTGCCGACGCGTCAGAATTTGGTAGAAATGCGACACAGCATTATTATTAAATAAATTAGTAGCTCTCATAGCCACTGCCTTGTTCGGGTGATGGTTCTCAATGTACGATGCAACAGTTTCCCATGCTTCCAGCATTTCTCTTATTGCGCCAGAAAATTGTTGGTTTGCTGTTACCTTCTCCTCCTCCTCGGACAAACTCTCCTTCACAACTTCTTGCTGTGAAGCTGTAATTCCATAAGCTCTTCGGTGGTCAGCTCTTGGCTTTGCTCTTCCACAAGCTCATCGATATCTTTGTTATCCACCTCCAGTCCCATGATCTTGGCCAAAGACACAATCTCGTTGACTACAGGCTTCACAGATACTGTCTCAAACCCCTCAAAGTCACATTCGACAAAGCTCTCCGGCCAAAGCTTCTTCCAAGCAGAAGTGATGGTTCTCTTGGTAACCCCTTCCCTACGCCTTTTCGCTGTTGCAGGCGCACAATCAGGGACTTCCTCTCCCCTCGTCACTCGTTATGCGAAATAATACTCGTTCAGCGAATCATTTTTTTACAATTTGTTTTGCTCGTTATGCGAATTACTCGTCATGAGAGGTGCTCGTTAAGCGAGGTTCCACTGTATGTGGCACCCAGGCAACTAATAGCCCAGAACCGGCCCTGCCTTGGGGATTCCTGGGAATCGTCGTTGCAACCTCGGCTATGTGCGACGCTTTCGGCAGGCCGATCTGGGGGAAAAGACCGAGCCATATGGGACAAAACCCGCTGCAATGACGTCTTAAACTTTGAGATCAACCTCATTTTGGCAAGGTATGCACTTCTCCTAAAAGCCGGATATTGCTCACATGATGAATGAAGTCACATACCATCTATGTGGATGTTAAATAGACACGACCACGTTATCTTTACAAGAATGAGTTCACGAGAATGTCACAACTCTCAAATGGAATAGTAACATGCTCTGAAAACAGTCTGCGGTCTGAATAAGGCATACGGCGTTATGGCATAGCATGAGCAATTCCGGTGATAGTTACACGCGATAAAAAATGTTTATGTTGGGTCGGGAGTAACGTAACTATCACCACCATCGTAATGTGCCATGCCAGCAAGCGTAGGCGATAATGTCTCGCCATATCACTCGATCACCAGAGTCGTGGATCAGCTCAGTGTTCTTGTCTCGACCATCCCACGTGGTCAAGCCATCCAGGTATTTACTTCTCTGCCTTCATCTTATTCTTTTCTCCTAAATCGTGCCAGTTGTCACCAAGTTCTCCAATGTATTTCTTCTCATAACGTGACCATACCATTTTGACTGTCCACGTCTTTTCTCTAATCAGTTTACGATTTTCATTTGTTTCTTGTAGGACTTTGTCATTGGTGTCTCTGATATTCTTTGCATTTTCCTCAGAAACCACATTTTCGCAGCCATTAAATGTTTTTCAGCTTATTTGCTCATTATCCTCGCTTCACATCAATACAAAAGCACCTAAACACTCTTTTTCCTCATTGTAAATGACATCTTTTTATATGCTCGGAATGTGTTCTATCTTGCAAAAACCCCCTTCCGATGGTGATTCTTGTTCTAATCTCTTCAATACATTTCCCATCAGATGTTATGACTGTTCCGAGATAATTGTACCAATTCGCATGCTTAAAAATATTCACATTTACTTGTATATTACATTGTGGTATTTCGTCCCTCCTGGTGACGACCATAATCTGTGTGTTCTAACAATTTAATTCTAACCCTAATTGGCCACTTTGTGCAACAACAGCATCTAAATGTTGCAGATCCTGCTCATTGTCTGCAATCAATACTGTATCATCTGCATATCTAATGTTATTGATGTTTCTTCCTCCAATGATGATTCCTTTCATATCTTCTACATTTCTGAAAATATTTTCACTGCACGGGGGAAAAAAGATATGGAGACATTACACATCTTTGTCTCACACCTCTCTTAATAGGCTAATATTGACTTATTTCATTATCAATCCTTATGGTAACTTGCTGTTTCCAATATATGTTGTTTACAAGTCTAAGGTCTTTCCCATCAATTTGTAGATAACATAACTATGGTCTAAACCTTTAAAACTTTAGTCATTTGCATGTTGTTTATTACTCAATCACTCTGGCCATTAGCCTGCAAAGGATTGATTAAATCAGATTAAGAACGGCTTGGAATATCCAAAGAGATAACTCAATCGCTGAAAGTTAGAGGCTAGAAGTGTCCATAGAACAATGACTGGCCTGGATATATGACAACCTGATCTCTCTCGGAGAAGCTGTTAAACTGCATTGTATTTGCATTCGCTTGCTTTGCACTCAAGCGTAGTCCATATACATGCTACTTCTTCTATCGCACTGGACTAATTTTTGCGTGTTGATTGGCTTTCCCTATTACCAGTGTCCTTCTCCATTAAGCGGAACCTATTCCGACTTCTGAGGTGCTTGTAATTTACGTCCCTAAATCAAGGACGAATAGTCAACATTTTAGTCCAACTGACCGGTGTAAGGGGTGAACCCGCCACCTCGGCATCAACACATCGAATGTTTAAGAATGAATCCTCTTAACCATTTGGCCATGCCCACCTCCCAACTACATTTTATATTTACATTATAATCACTTCTTGTAATACCGTTCCGCATGAATCGTCAATTTGATCTCAACATGAGAAATAAAACGTACTGATTCAGAACATTGATTATAAGTGATGACAAATATTGATGGTAACAGTAGTACACGAAAGTTAAATGCCATTATTGATCCTCAGACATCAACCGAAAATGTCAGCCGGCATCATTTACTCACCAGGCCCATAAATGTTCGTTTTAAAATTTACATTAACGAATACAAAAAATGGCCAGAGAGAAGTATTTCATATTTTGTTACGGTTTCTGGCATCCATTATCTTCATGGAAGATTACGAGTTTTTTTTTTTTTCATTTTTGTATTTTTCTGACAAGCTGTTTAAAATATTCTGCTTGTTTTTAATGGCTTAATTACTTGTTTTGAAACGAGACGGAGTTTTCATATTTTTGTGTTTGGTGAAACTCCTAGGGAATTTCACAATAATAGTGAGTTTATCAGACAGATAATGATGTCGTATTAAACATGAACTCTTGCTTCTTGTGAGCAATTTAATATCCATTGTAATAAATGCGAATCATTAAATATGCAGTGTCCATTTCAGTAGATTGATAAATGTCAACTCGTGACATTACTTATGAATCTCTCATTTTGGTCATCATAATAATTATAATTATCATCATCATCATCATTATCATCAACATCATCATCGTCATCATCATCATCATCATCATCATCATCATCATCATCATCATCACGACCACCAGCATCCTTTATATAATTATGAACATCGAAATCTTTAGTAGCATTAGATAATCAGATGTTAGTCTGACATGAATGAGCTACCCTGAAACAGTAGACGGTACTAACTACTTTCTGTTGGCGGCGAATATTTAGCGACGGTTACCAAACCCGACACTCCACATTGTGCCAACGGCTTTGGGCGGAGGAACACAACTGGGATGATACACGCCTTATCCTAGTTCGAGGAAATGCAACCTGTCGTGGCAAGACAGACCAGACCCTAAGGCTTGGTCGGCAACTGGTCTAGGATCGAAGCTCCGACAGGTGGACAGATAGAGCATTGCTTTGCTGATCCGTTAGCTTCAGCAGATGTATTGGTGTTACTTATCCTCTGAAGTAAACTATGCTATCCGAGAGGGAGAGAGAGAGAGAGAGAGAGAGAGAGAGAGAGAGAGAGAGAGAGAGGAGAGAGAGAGAGAGAGAGAGCGGGAGAGAGAATGAGTGAGATAATGATGCATGGACAACACAGTGTCTCTAAAATTAAGCCCAGGCTTTGTGCTATGGAGAGGTATAGTTCCATTCCTGGACCCCGCGATAGGGTGTAGTTATTATGCCTTTTTTTTTTTTGAAGCACAGCGTAACAAACTATCGTCATTCAAGACTGTAAGGTGACAGTAGCAGTAGTGGTAGCGTCAAAATCAACAGCAGCCTTCCCTCATAGCTAACATATGCTTTAATGTTGTTGCATATAGTCATGTTTCCACTGCTGTCTTTCATTATTTTGTTCACATACGTATATTTCACGATAGCTATATTTTTTATTTCCTTGTCACCTTATCAAAAGCGTTTCACTGCAACGGGAGGAAATAAACTACTAAACATTAAACGTTGCTTGTAACGATCTGCGAACAATAGAGAACATGCATTGGTCAGCAAATAGCAGTTAAAAGAATCGATGCCCGTTTAGCAAGACTTCATATATTGGCAGGAAACATCCATTATAAGAATCAATGCCCATTTAGAAATACTTCATTTAGTGGCAATAAACAGTAGTTATAAGAATCAATGACTATTTAGGAACATTTGAATTCATAACGAAGATTTGTTTTCATTTTACTGTAAGCATATGTAGAGAAGTAAAGAAAATATGCGAGTGATCGGGATTGATGGTCGTAGTATAAATAACGTACATTAGGCCAATGATATTGTCATGACAGCAACGAGTCAAGAGGAAAGTGACAGATACAGTGGTTGTAGTAAGTACAAAATAGGTCTAATTTGGAATAATAAGAAGACAGAAGTAATGGTAATATCAAAGAAATGGATAATGCCGAAATGTACAATTAAAATAATTGGCTTTAATTTAGGGCAGTTACAAAAATCAAGTATCTTTATTCATGGATGACATCAGATGACAGAAATATATAACAGAAAAGAACAATTAAAAAATTCATTAATAAATAAAGATGCAAATCCTATGCAATAGATCTTTGACATTGAACGTTCGAATATGAATTATTATATGTTACACAGAACCAGTTTTGACACATGACTGTGAATCATGGACAATTAGTAAAGAAGCAAGACGTCTCTTCAAGCCTCTATGACAGTGGTTCTCAACCGGTGGGGAATCCCCCCCCCCCCACCCAAGGGGGGAATTTTAGGGTTTCCATGGGGGGAATTAAGATTATTTCAAGATCGCGTTAATACAAAAACCGACTACTTGATATTGTGTTTCCCTCCATACTTTACAGTTCTTTACTTCTCGCTCTTCTGAAATTAGTTTTATAACGTATCCATCCATCATGTGCCATGCCGGTAAGCGTGGGAGGTCATGTTTTGCCATCTCACTCGATCACCAGAGTCGTGGATCAGCTCCGTGTTCCTGTCTCGACCATGCCATGTGGCCAAGCCATCCAGGTATTTGCTTCTAGGTCTTCCTCTTGGTCTGTTCCCTTCGATCTTGCAGTTGTCACCAAGTTCTCCAATCCATTTCTTCTCATAACATGCCCAAAAAATTGTGACTGTCTGCGTCTAATGTCTCTAATCAGTTTACGATCTTCGTTTGTTTCTTGAAGGACTTGTTCATTGGTCTTTCTGGCTGTCCATGGTATTCTTTGCATTTTCCTCAGAAGCCACATTTCTACAGCCATCAGATGTTTTTCAGCTTGACTGCTCATTGTCCACGCTTCACATCCATATAAAAGTACAGGTTCTACGTAGCACCTCAACATTCTTTTTCTCGTTTCAATTGACATCTTTTTATTGGTCAGTATGTTTTTCATCTTGCTAAAGGATACCTTAGACAAGGCGATTCTTGTTCTAATCTCTTCAAGGCATTTCCCATCAGATGTTATTACTGTTCCGAGATAATTTTACCTATTCACCTACAACGTATGCAGACCCGAATATTATGTTTTATTTTGACGTCTAAACATGTTCTGGTATGCGTTATTAAATTTAGCTTTCATTTTTACATATCCTGTGTAGGTGTGCGGGGGGGGGGGGGGGTTATAGGGAGGAAACACGAAAAGGGGGCGGGGATGGCATTTTGAACATATCGTGAAGGGGTTCATGGGCCGAAAAAGGTTGAGAACCACTGCTCAATGATCTGTTTGTTTATCAGAGACAGAGAGATTTACAGGAAATGCGACAGAAAGTCAGAGAGACAGAGAGTTTGAGAAAATGGCAGACAGATACCCAGTGGCGTCACTGGGGTTGGTGTCACCCAGTGCGGTAAATTCTTGGTGTCACCCCTCTAGACTTTCACCATGGTCTTCTTCCGAGTGTTCCTGTACCATATATAATCGCATATAGTAATGTTTGTAAAATAAGTCAAAAAGTTAATAAGGACATAAGAAAGAAAACAAATTTAACAATATAACTTCAATACTTCAGGTAAAACATAAATAAAGAACTTCGACAAACTCGGACAAAGTTAAATTTTTGTTATTTAACATTAAAATTTCTGTTATTTAAAATTAAAAGTTTCCCATCCTGGTCTTCAAAGCTGCAAACCTGTCAATCACATCATCAAAATCAATATCTTTCACCATATCACTTTCAATTGATAATATAGCCAGATCAGAAAGTCTTGACTGTCCCATGATTGATCGCAAATAGTTCTTTATAAGTTTCAGTTTTGAAAAGCTCCTCTCACATGAAGCCACAGACACACAGATCGTAAGAAATAGTTGTAGGCTTAGTGAGAGTATTGGGAGAGATTCAAGGAAATCCCAGTCAACTATGAATTTTAAAATATCAAATATTGACCAGTCTTTGGCTTTGTGGATATCAACATCTGCTGCCTTCAGGTGTCTTCTCAGCCTTGGTATTTCTGCTTTGTCAAATTTGCAATTTTTTTATTTTGGTGTCACCCCTTGAAGGTGTCACCCGGTGCGGCCCGCACCCCCCGCACCCCTCTAGTGACGCCCCTGCAGATACCACAGACAAACAGACATGCAAACTGACTGATTAACACTGTCATTTACTGCCTATAGTATACTTGTGGTCTAGGGCAGGGGGGGGGGGGGGGGTCTTGAGCCTGAGGAATTTTGGCCGCTTGGCTAGTGCAGTCGCCGCTAACTGTGCAGGTTAGAGTTTTCTTTTTGCCCCGAACAGAAAAAACTCCACGTCTTACATAGACACGAAGACACACATAAAGAATAGGCAGCTAAATAGAAGAGCAGAAAGTCATTCTAATGACGCACAGACACACTGACATTATAGAAAGACAAACACACAAACAGACCAATAAATAGAAGGAAACAATACACGGACACACAAGTAGACCAATAGAAAGAATAACACACATACAGCTAGACAGAGTAACAGACAGGCAGACTAACAACAGATATGAGGGCAGACAGACAGAGATAACGCATGAACAAATACATGTGGAGATTAAGCAGGCAACAAGAACTCTCTTAAGAAATGAATGGATACAAATTACGGCATTTTAGAAGAAATAAAAATTAGAAAAAATGTCTGTCCCTACAGAATACAAATTAGACATAGTTAATTAAATAATATTCGCACACGCACGCACGCAAGCACGCACGCATGCACGCACACACACACACACACACACACACACACACACACACACTCACATACACACAAACACACACACATACACATACACAATCACATACAAATTACGGGATCGTAAACATTTCGGACATGCATGAATGTTATGGCAGGTTTAAGGGGCTAGTCGTGACTGATGTTATGTGTCTGCATGCGGCCATCTCTGACTCCCAACCACATGTAAGTAGGTATCCGAGCTAGTGTTGTCTCTGACTCCCAAGATTGTTACATCAGTATATGTAAGTAGGTATCAGGCTAGTGTTATCTCAGACTCCCAAGAATGTTACATCAGTGCATGTAAGTAGGTATCCGGGCTAGTGTTGTCTCTGACTCCCAAGATTGTTACATCAGTATATGTAAGTACGTATCAGGCTAGTGTTGTCTCAGACTCCCAAGAATGTTACATCAGTACATGTAAGTAGGTATCCGGGCTAGTGTTGTCTCTCACTCCCAAGAATGGTACATCAGTACATGTAAGTAGGTATCCGGGCTAGTGTTGTCTCTCACTCCCAAGAATGGTACATCAGTACATGTAAGTAGGTATCCAGGCTAGTGTTGTCTCTGTCTCCCAAGAATGTTACATCAGTACATGTAAGTAGGTATCCGGGCTAATGTTGTCTCTGACTCCCAAGATTGTTACATCAGTATATGTAAGTAGGCATCCAGGCTAGTGTTGTCTCTGACTCCCAAGTATGTTACATCAGTACATGTAAGTAGGTATCAGGCTAGTGTTGTCTATGACTCCTAAAAATGTTACATCAGTACATGAAAGTAGGCATCCAGGCTAGTGTTGTCTCTGACTCCCAAGTATGTTACATCAGTACATGTAAGTAGGTATCAGGCTAGTGTTGTCTCTGACTCCCAAGTATGTTACATCAGTACATGTAAGAAGGTATCCGGGCTAATGTTGTCTATGACTCCTAAAATGTTACACAGTACATGTAAGTAGGCATCCAGGCTAGTGTTGTCTCTGACTCCCAAGAATGTTACACAGTACATGTAAGTAGGCATCCAGGCTAGTGTTGTCTCTGACTCCCAAGTATGTTACATCAGTACATGTAAGTAGGTATCCGGGCTAGTGTTGTCTCTGACTCCCAAGTATGTTACATAAGTACATGTAAGTAGGTATCCGGGCTAATGTTGTCTCTGACTCCCAAGTATGTTACATCAGTACATGTAAGTAGGTATCCGGGCTAGTGTTGTCTCTGACTCCCAAGTATGTTACATCAGTACATGTAAGTAGGTATCCGGGGTAGTGTTGTCTCTGACTCCCGAGTATGTTACATCAGCATATGTAAGTAGGTATCGGGCTAGTGTTGTCTCTGACTCCCAAGAATGTTACATCAGTATATGTAAGTAAGTATCAGGCTAGTGTTTTCTCTGACTCCCAAGAATGTTACACAGTACATGTAAGTAGGCATCCAGGCTAGTGTTGTCTCAGACTCCCAAGAATGTTACATCAGTACATGTAAGTAGGTATCCGGGCTAGTGTTGTCTCTCACTCCCAAGAATGGTACATCAGTACATGTAAGTAGGTATCCGGGCTAGTGTTGTCTCTGTCTCCCAAGAATGTTACATCAGTACATGTAAGAGGGTATCGGGCAAGTGTTGTCTCTCACTCCCAAGTATGTTACATCAGTACATGTAAGTAGACATCCAGGCTAGTGTTGTCTCTGACTCTCAAGAATGTTACATCAGTACATGTAAGTAGGTATCAGGCTAGTGTTGTCTATGACTCCTAAATATATTACATCAGCACGTGTAAGTAGGCATCCAGGCTAGTGTTGTCTCTGACTCCCAAGTATGTGACATCAGTACATGTAAGTAGGTATCAGGCTAGTGTTGTCTCTGACTCCCAAGTATGTTACATCAGTACATGTAAGTAGGTATCCGGGCTAATGTTCTCTATGACTCCTAAAAATGTTACACAGTACATGTAAGTAGGCATCCAGGCTAGTGTTGTCTCTCACTCCCAAGAATGTTACACAGTACATGTAAGTAGGCATCGAGGCTAGTGTTGTCTCTGACTCCCAAGTATGTTACATCAGTACATGTAAGTAGGCATCCAGGCTAGTGTTGTCTCTGACTCCCAAGAATGTTACACAGTACATGTAAGTAGGTATCAGGCTAGTGTTGTCTCTGACTCCCAAGAATGTTACATCAGTATATGTAAGTAGGCATCCAAGCTAGTGTTGTCTCTGACTCCCAAGAATGTTACACAGTACATGTAAGTAGGCATCCAGGCTAGTGTTGTCTCTCACTCCCAAGAATGTTACACAGTACATGTAAGTAGGCATCCAGGCTAGTGTTGTCTCTCACTCCCAAGAATGTTACATCAGTACATGTAAGTAGGTATCCGGGCTAGTGGTGTGTCTCACTCCCAAGAATGGTACATCAGTACATGTAAGTAGGTATCCGGGCTAGTGTTGTCTCTGTCTCCTAAGAATGTTACATCAGTACATGTAAGTAGGTATCGGGCTAGTGTCGTCTCTGACTCCCAAGTATGTTACATCAGTACATGTAAGTAGACATCCAGGCTAGTGTTGTCTCTGACTCCCAAGAATGTTACATCAGTACATGTAAGTAGGTATCAGGCTAGTGTTGTCTATGACTCCTAAAAATGTTACATCAGTACATGTAAGTAGGCATCCAGGCTAGTGTTGTCTCTGACTCCCAAGTATGTTACATCAGTACATGTAAGTAGGTATCAGGCTAGTGTTGTCTCTGACTCCCAAGTATGTTACATAAGTACATGTAAGTAGGTATCCGGGCTAATGTTGTCTCTGACTCCCAAGTATGTTACATCAGTACATGTAAGTAGGTATCCGGGCTAGTGTTGTCTCTGACTCCCAAGTATGTTACATCAGTACATGTAAGTAGGTATCCGGGGTAGTGTTGTCTCTGACTCCCAAGTATGTTACATCAGCATATGTAAGTAGGTATCGGGCTAATGTTGTCTCTGACTCCCAAGAATGTTACATCAGTATATGTAAGTAAGTATCAGGCTAGTGTTTTCTCTGACTCCCAAGAATGTTACACAGTACATGTAAGTAGGCATCCAGGCTAGTGTTGTCTCAGACTCCCAAGAATGTTACATCAGTACATGTAAGTAGGTATCCGGGCTAGTGTTGTCTCTCACTCCCAAGAATGGTACATCAGTACATGTAAGTAGGTATCCGGGCTAGTGTTGTCTCTGTCTCCCAAGAATGTTACATCAGTACATGTAAGAGGGTATCGGGCAAGTGTTGTCTCTCACTCCCAAGTATGTTACATCAGTACATGTAAGTAGACATCCAGGCTAGTGTTGTCTCTGACTCTCAAGAATGTTACATCAGTACATGTAAGTAGGTATCAGGCTAGTGTTGTCTATGACTCCTAAAAATATTACATCAGCACATGTAAGTAGGCATCCAGGCTAGTGTTGTCTCTGACTCCCAAGTATGTGACATCAGTACATGTAAGTAGGTATCAGGCTAGTGTTGTCTCTGACTCCCAAGTATTTTACATCAGTACATGTAAGTAGACATCCAGGCTAGTGTTGTCTCTGACTCCCAAGAATGTTACATCAGTACATGTAAGTAGGTATCAGGCTAGTGTTGTCTATGACTCCTAAAAATGTTACATCAGTACATGTAAGTAGGCATCCAGGCTAGTGTTGTCTCTGACTCCCAAGTATGTTACATCAGTACATGTAAGTAGGTATCAGGCTAGTGTTGTCTCTGACTCCCAAGTATGTTACATCAGTACATGTAAGTAGGTATCCGGGCTAGTGTTGTCTCTGACTCCCAAGTATGTTACATAAGTACATGTAAGTAGGTATCCGGGCTAATGTTGTCTCTGACTCCCAAGTATGTTACATCAGTACATGTAAGTAGGTATCCGGGCTAGTGTTGTCTCTGACTCCCAAGTATGTTACATCAGTACATGTAAGTAGGTATCCGGGGTAGTGTTGTCTCTGACTCCCAAGTATGTTACATCAGCATATGTAAGTAGGTATCGGGCTAGTGTTGTCTCTGACTCCCAAGAATGTTACACAGTACATGTAAGTAGGTATCAGGCTAGTGTTGTCTCTGACTCCCAAGAATGTTACATCAGTATATGTAAGTAGGCATCCAAGCTAGTGTTGTCTCTGACTCCCAAGAATGTTAAACAGTACATGTAAGTAGGCATCCAGGCTAGTGTTGTCTCTCACTCCCAAGAATGTTACACAGTACATGTAAGTAGGCATCCAGGCTAGTGTTGTCTCAGACTCCCAAGAATGTTACATCAGTACATGTAAGTAGGTATCCGGGCTAGTGGTGTGTCTCACTCCCAAGAATGGTACATCAGTACATGTAAGTAGGTATCCGGGCTAGTGTTGTCTCTGTCTCCTAAGAATGTTACATCAGTACATGTAAGTAGGTATCGGGCTAGTGTCGTCTCTGACTCCCAAGTATGTTACATCAGTACATGTAAGTAGACATCCAGGCTAGTGTTGTCTCTGACTCCCAAGAATGTTACATCAGTACATGTAAGTAGGTATCAGGCTAGTGTTGTCTATGACTCCTAAAAATGTTACATCAGTACATGTAAGTAGGCATCCAGGCTAGTGTTGTCTCTGACTCCCAAGTATGTTACATAAGTACATGTAAGTAGGTATCAGGCTAGTGTTGTCTCTGACTCCCAAGTATGTTAAATCAGTACATGTAAGTAGGTATCCGGGCTAGTGTTGTCTCTGACTCCCAAGTATGTTACATAAGTACATGTAAGTAGGTATCCGGGCTAATGTTGTCTCTGACTCCCAAGTATGTTACATCAGTACATGTAAGTAGGTATCCGGGCTAGTGTTGTCTCTGACTCCCAAGTATGTTACATCAGTACATGTAAGTAGGTATCCGGGGTAGTGTTGTCTCTGACTCCCAAGTATGTTACATCAGCATATGTAAGTAGGTATCGGGCTAGTGTTGTCTCTGACTCCCAAGAATGTTACATCAGTATATGTAAGTAAGTATCAGGCTAGTGTTTTCTCTGACTCCCAAGAATGTTACACAGTACATGTAAGTAGGCATCCAGGCTAGTGTTGTCTCAGACTCCCAAGAATGTTACATCAGTACATGTAAGTAGGTATCCGGGCTAGTGTTGTCTCTCACTCCCAAGAATGGTACATCAGTACATGTAAGTAGGTATCCGGGCTAGTGTTGTCTCTGTCTTCCAAGAATGTTACATCAGTACATGTAAGAGGGTATCGGGCAAGTGTTGTCTCTCACTCCCAAGTATGTTACATCAGTACATGTAAGTAGACATCCAGGCTAGTGTTGTCTCTGACTCTCAAGAATGTTACATCAGTACATGTAAGTAGGTATCAGGCTAGTGTTGTCTATGACTCCTAAAAATATTACATCAGCACATGTAAGTAGGCATCCAGGCTAGTGTTGTCTCTGACTCCCAAGTATGTGACATCAGTACATGTAAGTAGGTATCAGGCTAGTGTTGTCTCTGACTCCCAAGTATGTTACATCAGTACATGTAAGTAGGTATCCGGGCTAATGTTCTCTATGACTCCTACAAATGTTACACAGTACATGTAAGTAGGCATCCAGGCTAGTGTTGTCTCTCACTTCCAAGAATGTTACACAGTACATGTAAGTAGGCATCGAGGCTAGTGTTGTCTCTGACTCCCAAGTATGTTACATCAGTACATGTAAGTAGGCATCCAGGCTAGTGTTGTCTCTGACTCCCAAGAATGTTACACAGTATAATAATAATAATAATAATAATAATATAATAATAAGTCTTTATTTTCAAAGGGTTAAGAATTGGGCACGCAGGCCCGTCTGACATTCTGCCCTTCTTCTCTATTTCCTCTCATACATTCTTTCATTCAACATCACTTATGAAGCAACTTTTGACAACAAAAGAACATTAAAACGCAGGAAAAACAATCAATAACAAATGACTCACTGAGGCAGTGTTTAACATGGGCATTATAAATACCTAAGGAGGGTGTAACGTGCCATACATAAGGGAATGTTTTTTGGCTAGTTGTCGTTTGAGATAAGTTACCATTATTGTCTTTTTTGTGTTGTTTGTTATGGGGGCATGTAGTCTGTACTAAGGTAGTGTTCAAACAGGTTGCGAATGTATGTATCATGATTGGTGGTGTCTTTGATTTCTTGTGGAAGATTGTTCCACAACTGAGCGGCAGAGTATGCTAAGCTTGTTTTATATAAGTCTATCCTAGGTTTAGGGACATGAAGTATATTTAGTCGTTCGCTATGTCTAGCGTTATATTTAAACAATGGCCAAAGGTAGCTTGGAGCATTTTGAAATAGGATTTTGTGAATTAGTTTGGTCTTATTAAAAAGCAGGCGCTTGTGGAGTGGCAGTAACCGGAGACGTTTATATAGGTTAGAATTGTCGGTAAGCTTTTCACCATTAATTAAACGCACTGCCCTTTTCTGGAGTGAATATAGGCGTTTTGTTATTGATTTGGAGCATCCATCCCAGACTGTGGAGCAGTAATCAATATGTGTTTGTATATGAGAAGTATAGAATATCTTTCTTGTGTTTTCGTCAAGGAAATTTTTAATTTTGGCAAGTTGGTATACTTTTTTGGCTATTTGTTTAACTAGAGCATGAACATGTGAGTTAAAAGTTAGATTTTGATCTATGATAACACCCAGTGTCTTGTGCTCGGTGACACTTTCTACAGGCGTGCTGCCAATGTGCAGCTGAAGAGTTCTCTGCGAGTTTAGAGTGTGAAGTCTTTGCCTGGTTCCTATTAACATAGACTTTGTTTTAGTAATGTTAATTTGCATGCGGTTTGCTTGACTCCAGTTAACTACACTATTTATTTCCTGTTGCAAGGATAATTCTAGCACATTACGATCAACAGCGTTTGTATATACTGTGCAGTCATCAGCAAATAGATCGCAGGACGACGACAGATTTAATGGAAGATCATTTATATAAATGGCAAATAATAGAGGGCCAAGAATAGACCCCTGAGGTACTCCAATATTAATGGTAATGGCTTGAGATAAAACTTTATTGTGTGATACTACTTGCTTTCTGTCTAATAAGAATGATTTTATTAATGTCACTATATTAAAACTTACTTTCATTGTTTCTAGTTTTTTAATTAGAATAGTATGATCTATCATATCGAATGCTTTCCTAAAGTCTATAAACACCGCTCCACATAGAGTATTGTTGTTAATATTTTGATGCCAGTTTTCTATCATGTTTGTTAGTGCCGTATGGCAAGAATATTTTGGCCGAAATCCTGACTGACTGTCAACTATCAGTTTATGGCGAACTAAGTGATCTAGTGTTGTTTTGTGGATGTGCTTTTCTAGCGGTTTGGATAATGAGGATAATATGGAAATTGGTCTATAATTACTCATGAGACGATCGTCTAGAGGACCAGCTTTTAAATGAGGATACACTTTAGCGATTTTAAAGGCTGATGGGAAGTGACCTCTGGTTAGACATTGATTATATATAAAAGTTAGTGACTCGCAGATCGCCGGTGCAGCATGGCGAAGGATCCGACTACTAATTCCATCTAGTCCTGATGAGTTATTGTTTTTTAGATTACGGAGATGAGTAAATACTTCAGTTGTCGTCATTAGCGGTATGTTGGAGGAAATGTGTCCATAGCATTTGTTCTCACAGAATGATGATAATAAAGATATGTCATGAGGCGCATCTGGTATTGCAGCCTTCAGTTGGTTTATGTCGGACTGAAAGTATCTACTGAATTGATCACATGTAACCTGATTTGATGGTAATGATTGTGATGATTTGTGTTTGTTTGTCAAGGTATTAATTGCTTTCCATATATCTTTAGTGTTGGTTTTATCTATTACTATGTTCTTAAAATAGTTTTTCTTTTCCTTTCGAATAACATATTGAACTTTGTTTCTCAGACTCCTGTACATAGTTAGATCTCTATTTTTGTGAGCCCTGTCGCGATCTCTCATAAGTTCAACTACCTCCTGTGTGATCCACGGGGGCTTTGTGTGATGTTTAACACGAACTTCCTTAAATGGAACATGTTTATCAAATATACTTAGAAAGGTCTTTAGCCAGTGGTCCAGAGCATCGTCTGGGTCAGGAAGCTGGTAAACATAGTCCAGAGATGAGTTGAGCAAATCTTGTAAGAAGACGTCTCGATTGAAATTTTTGTAATTTCTATATTTTATGCTTATATGTTTGTGTTTGGGAGTTTTGGTGCCCCTTTTCGACCACGTGCAACATACTGGATAGTGATCGCTCATTGCATTGATAGGTACACTACATTCTGTGATGTTATCAGCACACGTAGTATAAATATGATCTATAAGTGTTGCAGATGATTTAGTGATTCTAGTGGCTTGTTTGACTAACTGTTGGAAATTATATGACTCTATTATGTTTTCCCATGTTTTGTTTGATTTGTTAGCGTCTATGTTGAAGTCACCTAGCAATATTATTTCCCTAGCATTACTAAAGACTACATCCATCATAGTGGTGAATTTTTCATACCATATATTTCCTGCACTGGGGTTTCGATAAAGATAGCCAACTACTAGCGGTATGCAATTTTGAAGTTTAACCTCTATCCATACACACTCAATCTCACAGGTTTCAAAGTCTAGCCTGCGGTGGGCGTTAAGCGAGTTGGAAATATAAACTGCAATACCCGTCTCTTGTTTCTGATAGGGATCTCTTCTAATGGTTTTAAAACCTCTGATAGCGATGTCATCATTTGAGATGTTGCCATTTAATCGACTTTCGCTAACGCCAAACATGTGAAAATTTTGATTAAGTATAAGTGATAGTTCGGGCAGCTTCCCTAATAGATGGCATATGTTTACATGCCCGATTCTGAGCCCATTATTCCTGAGCCAGTGTTCGTACTTATTAGACATTTCAACAATGCGTAATCACAAGTTTAAAAGCAAAACACACACACACAAAGTGAATACAACTTACGTCCCTTATTACAAAACACACTCTAAAGTACAGAGAAACGGTAATATCTCTGTAAATATATAAAAATACGTACACGGATCCGTAAGGAAGAGCAGTGAAGACCCCCTCACTCACCGTGAAAACACAATTAGAATTATTATAAAAGCTATACAGCTAAGTACTATCAATTAATATAAAGTCAAAACCAGTCAATGTTTGTAATAACTTATAACCTAATACGTTATTAGATCAAGTTATAACCAAATATGCAGATAAACGTTTAAGGAGAGGCTCTTTCTTGTACCGAGATCCGGTGTAGCTTTGTCCTAAGTTGCTAGTAAATACCAGGTTGTGTTGGTTGTTGGTTATAGCGACATTATAAGTGCTTGACGAAGTGTAGCTGGGCTATACCGTGTGAGGTGCAACCATTCTGGATTACAATTAAATGGGTACTGATGATGTCTCATGGGTATGTAATGACTACCAACTAGAGCCTCTGGTTGGTGGCTAACAGGAGGTTGTGCTGGCACGTCGTTGTTGCTGAGAGTCGGATCCTTTCTGGGGAGAATAGGAATCATATCTTCGTAATTATTACCCTCCTGTGTGAAAGACGACGTATTTAACGGACTTGGTGTTGTGGTAGTGTCCCGTCTGGCTTGGATTTCAGGTGCAGTGGTTATGAGTGTTCTGCACACTTCTGTCCTATTGGTACTTGATATGACGGGAGTATGTCGTCTGGCTTGAGTTTCAGGAGTAGCTAAAAGTGTCCGGCGCGATCCCGTATTGGATGTATGGTATGTCCGTTCTGGATATTTTAAATTCTTGGCGAGAAAACTGGTGCCCAATGTAGATAAATGTATTTGATCCTTGTAAAGACTCTTTTTTGGTGCACCAGCCTGTGAAGTGAATGATGCTGTATTGTTGATGAATTGTATCTTGTTTTGAGAACAGAACTTCTGCAACATGTTGTTATTTATGTCAGCTAGACGGCGCTGGTGTCCATAACTCAGTGATATGATAGAGGAGAAGAAAATGGATGAGTTAGGAAAAGTGTGACGTAATCCGTTCAAGAGTGCCAGCAGTTGAGACCCTGTGATTTGTTGGTTGTTCATGGTGTCGGTGATGCCAATATGTACGCTTGCCCTTCTGACGCTATGATTAACAGCCAACCTGCTAATCTTGTCTGTTAGCCGGTCTACACCAGCCCCAGGCAGTGGGATTATTGAAACAATGTCTTTGTCTGATGTGGCCATCCTGTCGCTGTATAAACCTTTTATTAAGGAATCGCCTAGTATAATATGTGTACAGTCAGGTCGTGCTGTCTGTACATGTTGGTTGTCAGCACGTCTCGACCGTTGTTTCATCCATTTCCGATTATCAGCAGTCTTTATGTCTCCATGTGGTTCTCCCGATGTATCTTGTTGGCTTGTCTTGCCCGTTTGCAGCATGTTAAAGCACTGTAAGTTTTCTGGTGACTTTTCTTGAAGTACTTCAAACCTATTGCTTATTTTGACGTCAATGGGGTAGACAGCATGTTGTTGTTTATCTTCGTCTGCACATTGAGGTGTTTGTTGTTTTTTATCTTCCTCTGCGCGTTGAGTTGTTACATCCAGTACATGTAAGTAGGTATCAGGCTAGTGTTGTCTCTGACTCCCAAGTATGTTACATCAGTATATGTAAGTAGGCATCCAGGCTAGTGTTGTCTCTGACTCCCAAGAATGTTACACAGTACATGTAAGTAGGCATCCAGGCTAGTGTTGTCTCTCACTCCCAAGAATGTTACACAGTGCATGTAAGTAGGCATCCAGGCTAGTGTTGTCTCTGACTCCCAAGTATGTTACATCAGTACATGTAAGTAGGTATCCGGGCTAGTGTTGTCTCTGACTCCTAAGAATGTTACATCCGTACATGTAAGTAGGTATCAGGCTAGTGTTGTCTATGACTCCTAAAAATGTTACATCAGTACATGTAAGTAGGCATCCAGGCTAGTGTTGTCTCTGACTCCCAAGTATGTTACATCAGTACATGTAAGTAGGTATCAGGCTAGTGTTGTCTCTGACTCCCAAGTATGTGACATCAGTACATGTAAGTAGGTATCCGGGCTAATGTTCTCTATGACTCCTACAAATGTTACACAGTACATGTAAGTAGGCATCCAGGCTAGTGTTGTCTCTCACTCCCAAGAATGTTACACAGTACATGTAAGTAGGTATCCGGGCTAGTGTTGTCTCTGACTCCCAAGTATGTTACATAAGTACATGTAAGTAGGTATCCGGGCTAGTGTTGTCTCTGACTCACAAGTATGTTACATCTGTACATGTAAGTAGGTATCCGGGCTAGTGTTGTCGCTGACTCCAAAAAATGTTACACAATACATGTAAGTAGGTATCAGGCTAGTGTTGTCTCTGACTCCCAAGAATGTTACATCAGTACATGTAAGTATGGAGCCAGGGTAGTGTTGCGGCTAGACGCTTGTCTGCCGGCCCAATGTGCATGGGTTCGAATTCGCACCGGTGCGGATTTGTAAATTGTACCTCGGCTTCCAGTTGGACCCAGCCGAAAATGGTTACCAGGAAATCACCCACTGAGTACCGGCTGGGCTATAAACATACAGAGCTAGCAACATATACTCTATTTGGATTATATGCATGGAAAAGGGAGGTTTAAGTTTTATTACTTACACACTCACACACACGCACACATACACACATACACACGTACGCACACACACACACACAAACACATCTATATGTATATATAAATCAATGTTGTTTGTCCATCAAGAATGATGATGACCATTCATTTCATCCAGTGGGGTTGAAGGTGTGGAGCCGTGGGTTCTAAGATGGCTGATAAGGCCTATTTTGGCTCGAAATGTTCTTTGACAATGTGGACAAAGAATGCTTGACGTCTCTGGAGGAGGATTTCCTGCAGTGGTTTTTCTGTCCTGCCTTTTCTTCACAGCTCTTGCAGTCTTGGTTGCCTCACATATAACTGCACCTTTGCGCAATGATGCACGCCACGAATTTCGGTCTCTGGCTGCAGCCTCCCAGGTGTCATGATGAATTCCAAAAGCATTCAGTGAAATTTTCAGAGTGTCTTTAAAACGTTTCCTCTGGCCACCTTGGGAGCGTTTACCACAACGCAGTTCGCTGTAAAAAATTCGTTTAGGGAGCCTGTGATCTGGCATGCGAGTCAAGTGACCAGCCCAGCGAATCTGATTCTTCATCAGTAGAGTGTGGATGCTGGGCATGGATGCTCTTTCTAGGACTTCAGTATCTGGAATCTTGTCTTGCCATTTAATCTTCAGTAGCTTCCTAAGGCAGACTGTGTGGAAGTGGTTTAATTTCCTAGCGTGTCGCTGATAAACAGTCCAGGTTTCACAAGCATATAGCAGTGTGGATAATACAACTGCTTTGTAGACTTTTAGCTTTGTTTGCAGGCTTATTCCAGTTCTGTCCCATACATTCTTGTACAGTCTGCCAAAGGCTGCACTGGCCTTGGAGATTCTTGCATTCACTTCGTCATCGATTGTGGCAGCTTGTGACACGGTGCTGCCAAGATAGGTAAATTTGTCCACAACACTTAGTCTATGATCATTCACTTTGATATTCGGCACAGTGTGATTATTCCCTGGAGCTGGCTGGTACATAACTACAGTCTTCTCCAAGTTGATATTGAGCCCAAAGTTGGCACAGGCATGTGAGAAAGCTGAAACGTTATGTTGCATGTCCGCCTCTGAGTTGGCGTATAGAGCGCAATCATCAGCAAACAGGAGCTCTCTGACTGTGCCACTGTTAATTTTGGTTTTAGCTTTCAGCCTTCTGAGATTGAATAACTTTCCATCCATACGGTAGTTGATGTCTATTCCAATGTCGTCGTTCTCGAAGGCATTCATCAACATGGCTGAAAACATGAGGCTGAACAGTGTTGGTGCCAGGACACATCCTTGCTTCACTCCATTGGTGACAGGAAAGGGTTCAGACAGCTCACCATTTTCCTGTACTCTTGCCTGCATGCCGTCATGAAATAGCCGCACTATTTGGACAAACTTTCGTGGACAGCCATATTTTGCCATAATCTTCCACAGTCCTTCTCTGCTGACTGTATCAAAAGCCTTGGTAAGGTCAATGAAAGTGGAGAACATTTCACAGTTCTGTTCCTGACATTTCTCTTGCAGCTGCCTCGCAGCGAAAATCATGTCAACAGTTCCACGTTCTTTTCTGAAGCCACATTGACTCTCAGGAAGAAGACCTTGATCGAGATGGGCTGTGAGGCGATTGAGAAGAATTCTGGCGAGTATCTTCCCTGCAATTGAAAGCAAGGAGATGCCTCGGTGGTTGTCACAGGATTGGCGGTTTCCTTTACGTTTGTAAAGGTGGACTATTGACGCGTCCTTAAAATCTTGTGGCATGGTCTCGTTCATCCATATGTTTGTGAAGACTCGGTGAAGCTGCTCTGTTAGGACCGGCCCACCTGCCTTGTATATCTCTGCTGGGATGGAGTCAGGACCAGGTGCCTTGCCGCTGGAGAGTTGCTGGATGGCTTTGTTTATTTCCACTATGGTTGGCAGGTCATCAAGAGTCTCATTGGTGGGAACTTGAGGAATATATTGATATTATATGGGGGGTACGGGGTGTCAGGCATTGGTAGCACCTTTGGTAAGGATGGCTCTCATGTCCTTTCAGGACCCATCCCCCACTGGTCCAAGTCTGACACCCAGCTCGTGCCTGTGGCTCCTAGTAGCTGTCAGCATGCGACAGCGGCCACCCCCCGGGCAACAGCTGTGAGAGGCTGGCTAAACCAGGCATGGGTATCCGATTTGGTGTCAAACCAAGAGGTAAACTAGGGTATGCCTACCCAGCATGTGAAGACAGGATTCGGCAGACTGCGCGGAAGAAATTATTCCTGATTCAACGGGCAAGACGGCGTTTACCTGCAAAGCGTTGTGGAACGTAATGAGCACGGCAAGGCACGTAGAGCGCCCTGGTCATCCACTGCACCTGTATTCGTCTCCAATCGTCTCGACTTGTCTTGCCACTGGACTCAGATGGACTCATGCGAGAGAGTGTGGTCGACGAATTGCGCAACTCTTCCTCACTTTAATCCAAGTCATCGCGCAAGTCATTCTTCATCCAACGTCGCCATTAAGTCGGCCCTGGTCGGCAAATTAGCTGGATTTCCAAAGGCTGTAAACGACAGGCTCATGACCATGAAGTTGCCTCTGCTGAATGGAAGGAAGCACGCAACCATTGTGAGTGTCTACGCACCAACTATGACCAACGAAGATGATGTCAAGAATAAGTTCTATGAGGACCTGCACAATGTATTAACATCTGTTCCCAAAGGAGACAAACTTATACTCCTTGGGGATTTCAATGCCAGAGTAGGCACGGACACCACCTCTTGGAGTGGCATTATTGGAAAGCATGGAGTCGGAAATTGTAACACCAATGGACTCCGCCTCCTTCAGACATGTGCCGAACATGATCTCCTGATTACGAACACAATTTTCCGTCTCCCCATGAGAAATAGGACATCGTGGATGCACCCTCGCTCGAAACACTGGCACCTCATTGACTATGTAATCGTCAGGAGGAGTGACAGACAAGACGTTCGAGTGACAAAATCCATGTGTGGTGCCGAATGTTGGACAGACCATCGTCTCATTGTCTCGAAAATGAACATCCACATCAGGCCACCACGGCGTCCTCAAGGGGCAAAAATGCAAACAAAGCTAAATGTCACCCGCCTAAACAGCAAGAAAATGCAGCAGTCGTTTGAAAATATGCTGGAAGACCGCCTCAAGCCCAATGCTGAAGCAAAACAGGATACAGAAACAGAATGGAGAGCCCTAAAGGACACTATTTACAACACTGCTATGGAAATCCTGGGTCCAGCCCCCCGAAAGCATAAAGACTGGTTTGACGAAAATTCCGAAGACATCAACCAATTGCTGGCCGAGAAACATCTTCTCCTCAAGGCACATTTGAATGACCCAAAGTCAACATCAAAAAAAGATGCTTTCAAGAACATTCAGAGAGTAGTGCAGCAGAAACTTCGGCACATGCGGGACTCCTGGCTGAGCAGCAAAGCTGATGAAATTCAGGGCTTTGCTGACAGACACGATATGAAAAACTTCTACGACTCACTGAAAGCGGTCTATGGTCCTTCATCACCAGGCATAGTTCCCCTCCTCAGTGCAGATGGGGGAACATTGGTCACCGATAAGAAAGAAATCCTCCAACGCTGGGCAGAGCATTTCAGCAAAATCTTAAATGCAACTTCCTTCTTCGATGATGAAACCATCAATATAAATCAAACACCAAGATCACAATATACAAAACACTGATCAGACCATTTGTGCTGTATGGCTCTGAAACCTGGAGTACAACGAAAGGAGACGAAGCCTTGCTACAAACCTTTGAGAACAAAGTGTTAAGATGCATCTTTGGACCCATTAGGAACAAAGACAGTTATGATCTGTTTAAGTCCCCGCTAATCACTGGTATCATGACGTCTAATAGACTACAATGGATGGGGCATATAGAAAGAATGGAAGATAATAGGGAAACAAAACTCAGCTTACACTCAGTAAATAAATGACCGTAGACCCCGAGGTAGACCAAGAAGACGGTGGAGAGATAATATATATATACAGACCTACAAGCACTAGGAATCAACGACTGGCAAGAGAAGGTCAACCAGAGAGACGAATGGAGACGGAATGTATCTGTAGCAAAGAACCTCAATGGCTCGGAACGCTGAAGAAGAAGAAGAATATATATATATATATATATATATATATATATATATATATATATATATATATATATATATATATATAGAGAGAGAGAGAGAGAGAGAGAGAGAGAGAGAGAGAGAGAGAGGGTGAGAGACAGACAGAGAGAGAGAGATACAAACATACACACACACAAACACACGCACATCACTATATAATTTGTTGAAACGTATTTCTCTCCATACTTTACAAGAATTTTGCCTTGACTTCGATGGTTTGAGGCGTCCGCCGTTCAGACAGCAATTTGAAACTACTAAACCACGAACAGCCAATAAATACTGGGGTTGTCTGCAACGTCCTGTAGCTTTATTGTACAGGCGTGATGATACCATCCTTATAGTGTTTACTCGGAACCTGAGCTTTGATTTTCTACCCTGGTGTGATAGAGAAGCTTGTGTGTTTGTTATTTGACCTTTGCTGGTTTAATTTAACATTCTCAGACCTATGGTGCTCACAGGCGTATGTTGCAAAGGGAAAGATGCATGCTCTTAAAAATATAATTTTTGTACTTCTGTCTGTCCCACTCCATAATTTATTCAGTTGTTTATTCTTTGAAGAGCAACTGATAGTCGTCGTTTAATTTCTTTCACCATTGTTGATAATCAATGCCAAGATATTCGAAATTTTCCACCACCTCCAATCTTTCATTAGTAACATATATTTCTTTCTCCATAGTAGTTTTATCTGTATGCATTATCTATGTTTTTGCTATGTTAAGATATAAGTTGTGATTTTCACTATTTCTTTGGGATGAGGTTATTAAGTTTTCAATACAATTCTGTAATGTGGATACGGTATCATCAGCATATCGAATCTCTGGTATGTCATGACCACCGATACTTAGGGCATCATATTGCTCTCTGGTTATATTATCTCTGACATTTCTCATGATATTTTCGGCGTACAGGTTAAACAGTTTTAACATACGGCAGTAAATTCTTAATATTTAGTAAATAAGCAAAAGAATCACTAGACGCTTCACAGATTGTTTTGCAGAAGAGTGCTGACAATTCGTTGTAAAGCAAAAATGAATAATCTAGACGTTTTGAAATCAAAGTTAGTGACAAATGACAGAACTGATGAGAAATATGCAAGGACGCTGGCAAAGAGCTTCACAGCTGGCTGGCTTTGTTATGTGGCATACAGGACATAAAACATTTCTGATCACAGACCAGTGATTGTGTGAGATGTGAACCATGACCACCCACGTGTATCAGTATGTCATATGATGATGTATAAATCTATCTATGTTCCCACTTGTTTTCCATAAACACAGTAGCTCTAAGTTTCGCATAGAAACCATCACGCTTTCCCAATATGTTACTTCAACGTAAGGTCTCTCCAATTATGGAATATCCCTTTAAGAAATCTCAAGTGGTGCCAAGATTTGGTTTCGCCGTCCTATTTATCCTTATCACAATTTAGATAAGATTCCCAGACATGTCCCTCAGGTTAATAGGCAGTCGGACTTTCAGACAACAACTCGGCATTCATTTGACTCCAACTCCAGCTTATCGTAACGTTCGAACCCCCGTGTATGTACGTAAAGAACAGGATGCTTAAATACGTATTTACGCATTTTCCAGTTATAATTTTTTGATATTTCTCATCTAACAATTTTTATGATAAATTCAACATTTCATCTCCGCCCTTGCTAGACATGCAAATTTATATTTCATTTTGCCTCTTTTGCAATAGATGAAATTATTTAACTGATTGAGAGCAAAGGGATAATTAATCATCTTCCCGTAATTTCCGTACTGCCGTGGGCTTATATACCTATAAAATGCTGTAAATTGCTTTATAATACAACATGTCTGTTACAATATTAACAGCTTTTATGTCATAACTGCGATAACCCTTAATTCCCATGTTCCGCTACTCACTTTCTATTTGGCCCAAACCTGCGTTTTGTTTGTCACTGATTATGTTAAAGATCATCATATTTGTTCTTGTTTAATTACCTCTGTCTTCAGTGTCACAAATTATTACTGTCCATTTTCAACAGCCAGTTTCAACATATGGCTGTAAATTCTTAACAATTAGTAAATATATATATTGAGCACAACCCACTACTGGCAACGCCGATCGCATTCTGGTATGAACCTAAGGCCTATCCACGTCAATATGGAAGCACTATACTCGAGTTTCGCCCTCATTTGAGCTCGTCAGTAGTGCATATCCCTGACCGGATCCGGAAACAATCCCGGATCACGCGTGTGAAGCGGGTGTGTAACCACGCGGCACACACTGGACACACCAAATTATCACAACAGAACATCACAACGCTACCCATCGAAGGCTATGCTCAAGATTGCCCAATCGCCGTGACTGACGTCCGTCAATCGATGGGACCCGAACGATCAGGACTTCTCACTGGCAAGGAACACCAGGCCTCCTAAATCCGGGAGGGGCGTGATCCCGGACTGTTTCCGGATCCGGTCAGGGATATGCACTACTGACGAGCTCAAATGAGGGCGAAACTCGAGTATAGTGCTTCCATATTGACGTGGATAGGCCTTAGGTTCATACCAGAATGCGATCGGCGTTGCCAGTAGTGGGTTGTGCTCAATATTTAAATTTCAAATCCCGAAACAACGACATAATCAATTGATTATTGCTCACTGGATTTAGGAGGCCTGGTGTTCCTTGCCAGTGAAAAGTCCTGATCGTTCGGGTCCCATCGATTGACGGACGTCGGTCGCGGCGATTGGGCAATCTTGAGCATAGCCTACGATGGGTAGCGTTGTGATGTTCTGTTGTGATAATTTGGTGTGTCCAGTGTGTGCCGCGTGGTTACACACCCGCTTCACACGCGTGATCCGGGACTGTTTCCGGATCCGGTCAGGGATATGCACTACTGACGAGCTCAAATGAGGGCGAAACTCGAGTATAGTGCTTCCATATTGACGTGGATAGGCCTTAGGTTCATACCAGAATGCGATCGGCGTTGCCAGTAGTGGGTTCTGCTCAATATTTAAATTTCAAATCCCGAAACAACCACATAATCAATTAGTAAATAATCAAAAGAATCACTAGTCGCTTCAGAGATTGTTTTACAGAAGAATCCTAATATTCTTTGGACAACAAAAATGAGTAATCTAAAAGTGTTAAACACAAACTTGGTGACAACTGACAGAACTGATAGGGGAAAAGTAAGATCACCGCAAAGAGATGCATAGCTGGATGACTTAGTCACACTGCATAACCAGAACAAAAAACATTTCTGATCAACGACAGGTGAATGTGTGAGATGACGAACCGCCCATGCTTATCGGCATGTCACATGATGATGTTCATGACGATGTTGTCGTTTGTGATGATGGTTGTACACGTGTATTATATTGTTCATGATTACAGTAATACGTATATAAAGATTTCTATATCCGTGTGTCCTTATATATTACACTTTATTCTCTTTCCGATAAACAAGCCATTCAAGGACCATTTGCACATGGAAATCAACGACAACATTAAAAATAGAATGGAGAGAAATCAGCTTGGAAACTTTGTGAAGCCTAGTTAGCAGGAGGTGGTGACTTGGGTGAAGAATTCATGGGATACAATCACTGATAACTGTGTTACCAATGCACTTCGAGCAGGCTACATGGACAAGAAATGCTCATTTAAGGAAAGATTTATTGCTGAACATGAGAGACTGGGACATGGAATCATAAATTATAAGTACAGGATCCTTTAAGGCGTCAAAGGGCATATCGTGCTAGACCCATATTTGTATAGACCAATCGGCTCTCGGCGGGCGATGTCAGTACCAAACCGATCGAACTTACTCCCAAAGACATTCTTGGTACCCATTTTAAGCTGTTTCGACCGGAAAGTCCAAGTCACATTCGAATATGACAATCTACGGATTGAACCCATGTCCACTGGGTTGTCAGGTGAGTGTTAAGCCACCGCGCTACCATATTTACTGACACAAATAATAATTCAACAAATAAATGTCATTACTGTCTATAGTACCCTGCAGTTTGGGACTAGGCCGATCTTAAGCCTGAGGAAATAAGGCTGCCTGGCTTGGGCTGTCGCCGCGAACTGTGCGGGTTATGGTTTTCGTTTTGCCCCTCGACAGAAACAAAATCTATCACCTCACCGAGGATACGAACACGGGTCTCCCAGTAGACCAGATGTTCATATGTATCCATCTGAGTCTACGAAGAGTGAGCATGAAACACACCGTCACACAACCTGATCTTTCCAAATACTTCAGTATTTGTGATTTTGCAATATAAACATATCAATTTTCGATATAAACATTCAGAATTGAACATGACTTCTTCAGATGTCTCTGTGTTTACTTGAAAAAACCTACCAGAAATAGCTGATCGTGGTTCGAAGCATATTTGTTCCTTCAGCGAGGCACTGTCGCTATTTGATGGCAGAATCTTCCTGCTACTAACGCGATAGATATTTATATTGTCTTTTTTTGTCCTCTGATGTCATCTTTGTGTCCACACTTCCATGTTTATATTGTCTAATCTGTTCCATGATATCAACTACAAATCATTACTTCTATATTTATACTGTCCTATTAGTCCCCTGATATCAAATCCACGTCATTACTTCTATGACTACTGATTACTGTAAAATAAAAACAGACAAAGGTTGTCACACGGCAGATACTATAGCTGGTGTGGTTCTTCGCGCAGCATAATCCGTTAATGTGGCCAGTTCTATTCCTTCCCCACTTTCCTTCTCAAATAATCAAAGACATTCTGACAATTATTCAATATCTATTTGATTAGACTGAGTATAACCCAGATCTGTAATAGTAGGAAAAACAGAATGTTGCCAAAGCTGAGAACTGATCCCGGATCACTGCCCTGGTAGCCACGCATCTAACTACTACTCCACTGCTGCTTCTTATTCCTGCACATGGAATCTAAACACTCACCAGTGCAGCATCTCTACCGGTAATATGATCCCAACGGAAGATGTGAAAATGATTAAATAGAGTGATCATAATATGCAGGCAACGAGGATGTAATGTTAAGACTGATTATCTAGGAACACGAGATACACGTCTAATAACATAATCTAAAATGCGCTCCGAAAACAAAATCTAACAGAGAAAAGGTACATACATCTCTCTAGATCCTACGTAGTTCGGTAATTAGGCAAACATGGTTTAATGAACACACATGTATTGTTTGGGGTTGATATAAGCAGAAGAAAGAAGTATCAGAAGGAAGTAGGGACTAGAGGACGCACCAGACAACATCAACGTTGAAAGCTATAGTTACAGACCTGGATTCGAACCCGTCGTTTCCATATGACGACAGTGCCTAGCTGCAGGTCAATTGTACTTCGACGCATGACCAACTAGACTCCCCTGAAAATATGTCTTCATTAACCAGGTCTATCATAACGTGCCTACAAAACTTTGACTGTTCACGTCTAATTTCACTAATCAGTTTGCAGTTTTGATTTGCCTCTTGTAGGAGTTGCTGTGACAACTGGAAAGATCGAAGGGAAGAGAGGCAGAGGCAGATCAAAAGAAATGATGCTGGATGAATTGCGATGGTGGCATGGAGGAATATCAACAGCGAAGTTTATCTAGAAAACCAAAGACCGAGATCTGTGGAGAGTCATGAACCTTTACGCCAGCCGGCATGGCACTTGGCTGATGATGATAAGGGTTGCCCATTCGTTTTTCTGTCAGTCAACGGTATTATTTGCATTTTCCCAAGAAACCACATTTCAACTGCCATTAGATGTTTGTCAGCTTGTCAGCTCATCATCCATGTGTCACATCCATACAGAACATACAGGTTCCATGCAGAACTTCAACACTTTTTTTCTCGTTGCAATTGACATCTCTTTATTAGTCAGGATTAACATCTAGAGAGATTAACACGCATTAACAATGAGAACTGTCAAATGATACGTATATTCAACACTACTGTATGGCGCGCAAGCCTGGACATTGAACAACCAACTATAGAAAGACGAACAGAGGCCTCGGAGACGTGGATATACAGACGAATATGTCGTATTTCATGGAAGCAAAATCGTTCACATACAGAGATTCTAGAAAAACTGGGAATGGAGAGAAAGAGAGAGTTGATGAAAGAAATAAAAAAGAGGCAACTGAGAATATTTCGGCCACGTTAAAAGACATAACACTCTTATATAAACCATGCTGGAGGGCAAGGTTGAGGGCAAGCAAGCAAAAGGTAGACAACGATACAAGTGGGAAGATAACAACCAGCGATGGACGAACATCAATCTGACAGAGTGTACAGTCAGGGCGAGAGACAGACAGTGTTGGAGATCCAATGCACCCAACCTTCATTGTGAAGACAGCACCTGATTGATTGATATTATTCAGTATGTTTTCCAGTTTGCTAAAAGCTACCTTTGCCATAGCGATTCTGTCTAATCTCTTCAAAGCACCTACCATCAGATGTTATGACTGTATCCTTATATTGTGGTATTTATTTATTCTTGAAGACCACCATAATCTCTGTCTTCTTACAATTAATGTATAACCCTACTAGTTCACTGTATACAATGACACTTTAAAAAAAAAACAGTCGCTTAAAAGTCGACAGGGTCGATTTCATTGCACCGGGTTTTATCCCATATGGCGCAGAAAGCGTCGCTCAAAGCACGAACTCCGTAGCTCCAGCGACGACCCACAGGGGTCTTCGAAAAATTTCACTCGTGAACCGAAGGACGCGGCCCGGATTCGAACCCACAACTTTCGGAGCCCGAGTCAAACGGCTTGACCACTTCGCCACGGAGACTCCCTGTATACAATGACAGTATCTACTAAATATTGCAGATCCTGTTCATTGTCTGCAATCAATATTGTATCATCTGTATATCTAATGTTATTGATGTTATGTCCCCTAACGATTTCTCTCATAACTTCTAACTTTCTAAAAAATATTTTTACTGTATAGAGATGAAAGATCTGGAGACATTACACATCCCTTTCGCACACCTCTCTTAATAGGCTTTATATTGACTTACTTCATTATCAATCTTTATGAAAGCTTGTTGTTTCCAATATATGATTTAACAAGTCTAAGATCTTTCCTATCAGTTTGTAGATCTGAAAGCATCTGTATCATGTTGGCATGTCTTACTGTATTAAAAGCCTTTGTGTAGTGAATGCCGCAAAGATGTAGGTCTGCGTTTACCACTAACGAACGCTCTATTCATGTTCTCAGCATATACACAGCATTTACTTTACATTTGCCTTCAACGACCCCATCTTGTGCTTCTCCTATTTCAGGTTGTATTTTTTTCCTAACCCATTGCATGATGATTCTTAGAAAGATCATTGTGATGTTTGTCATTATGCTAATTGTTCGATTCTGATCACATTCCAAGGTTCCTGATGTCTTTGGGATTGCTATAAATATAAATCCATCCATCATGTGCCATGCCGATAAGCGTGGGCGGTTATGTTTCGCCATGTCACTCGATCACCAGAGTCGTGGATCAGCTCCGTATTTTTGTCTCGACCATGCCACGTGGCCAAGCCATCGAGGTATTTACTTCTCGGTCTTCCCCTTGGTCTCTTCCGTTCGATCTTGCCAGTTGTCACCAAGTTCTCCAATACATTTCTTCTCATAACATGCCCAAAAATTGTTTACCGCCTACGTCTAATGTCTCTAATCAGTTTACGATCTTCATTTATTTCTTGAAGGACTTGTTCATTGGTTTTTCTGTCTGCCCATGATATTCTTTGCATTTTCATCAGAAACCACATTTCCACAGCCATCAAATGTTTTCCAGCTTGTCTACTCATTGTCCACGCTTCACATCTATACAAAAGTACAGGTTCTATGAAGCACGTCAACACTCTTTTTATTGGTCAGTATGTTATTCATCTTGCAAAAGGCTATTATCGCAATGGAAATTCTTGTTCTAATCTCTTCAAGGCACCTCCCATCTGATGTTATGACTGTTCCGAGATAGCTGTACAGATTCAATTGTTTAAGAATATGCCCATTTACTTGTATATTACATAGTGGTATTTCCTTCTTCCCAGTGACGACCATAATCTGTGTCTTCCTACAATTCAATTCTAACCCTAGTTGTTCACTGTGTGAAACAATCGCATCTACTAAATTTTGCAGGTCCTGTTCATTGTCTGCAATCAAGACTGTATCATCTGCATATCTAATGTTATTGATGTATCGTCCCCCAATGATAATTCCTTTTATATCTTCTATATTTCTGACAATATTTTCAATTCACATGGGAAAAAAAAAGATCTGGAGACATTACACATCTCTGTCTCACACCTCTTTTAATAGGCTGCTTTTGACCTACTTCATTATCAATTCTTATGGCAGCTTGTTGTTTCCAATATATGTTGTTTTTACAAGTCTAAGATCTGTTCCGTCAAATTTAGACTTTTAAGCATCCTTATCATGTCGACATGTCTCAATTCATTGAAAGCCTTTGTGTTGTCAATAAAGCAAAGGTGTTGATCTTTGTTTACTTTTATAGAACGTTCAATTACTGTTCTCAGTATATACACATCATTTACTGTACCCTTGCCTTCTACACACAAACATTGTTCTTCTCCTATGTCACGTTGTATTTTCTTCCTAACTTTGTGCATGATAATTTTTAACATCTTCTTGATGTGACTCAATATACTAATTATTCAATATTGATCACATTAAAAGGCTCCTAATTTCTTTGGGATTGCAATAAATACAGAATTACATAATTCATGACGTATATCCCCAGTATCATATATTGTATTCAGCAATCTGGTAACTGCATGTATTCCATAATCTTCTAAAGCATTAATCATTTCTGTTATGATGCTGACTGAACAGGGGATCTTGCCAGTTTTCATATGGCTAAGAACATTCTGAACATCCATAATCAAAATTGATGGTCCTTCATTATTACTTTGAATAGCATATTGTTCTTCTCTGTTATCATCAAAAAGGTTTGTCACATCATTTGACCATACATGTAAAATCTGATCTTTTTTCTATTATGATTTTTCTATCTATTATCTTTAGGCAGCCTGCTGATGTACGTGTTCTTTGATTAGTAAGCTTCTGAATTCTTTTGTGCATTAGTTTGTTATTTTTACTGTTGTGTTGTTTTTCAATTTCTAAGCAAATTTTCACTAGCCATGCTTCCTTTGCCTCCTTACATAATATTCTGACTTTTCTGTGAATTTATTCATATTTGGAAGATTATTTTTGTTCTGTCTTCTTGTTTCCATTAGTTGTAAAATTTCTTCAGTCATGCGTGTCTTACGACCCACTTTCTTTAATTTTGGAATAGTTTTTTTTCCGCAGCCAATCTGATTGAAGTCTTCAACATTTCCCATTGATCATTCACATCTTGAAATAGGATCTCTAGATTATACAAAATATCAAATTTGTTAATTACTTCTATGTTAACATTATTGTGTATTTTTTTTGTCAGTTTTCAATTTGCACAAATCATATTTGGTGGTTCCTGTTGTATACTTGACTTTCTTTAATTATACCCTCAATGTACCTGCAAGTAACCTGTGACCACTGTAACAATCTGCATTGGGAACCGTTTTTACGACTGTTAACACATTCCGAAACCTTCTGCTAATCAGGATGTAATCTATCTGGTTTTTAATCCTGCTGTCTGGACTCTTCCATGTCCATAATCTTCTAGGATGCTGTTTAAACCAAGTGTTTCCTACAACCATTTCTTTTTATTTTGCCCATTCTGCCCTCTTTCGTTTCGCTATCCCAAACAACGGTTGCTTGCACTGCATCCATTGCCTTGATTTCCTACTGTTGCGTTGAAATAACCGATTATGATATTTATTTATGATGTTTTATAGTTCTCCAAAGCAGACTCCATATCATTATAAAATCTATCTATACTTTCCTCAATGCAGTCACTTGTTGGAGAATATATTTGAATGACATTTTTTTTAAAAGGTCTTCCGTTTAATTTTACTAATAGAACTCTGTCCGACACAGCCCAATATCTTTTAACAGAATTTGATGTTTTCCGATCCAATATAATGGCTACACCTCTTTGCCATTCTTCTCCCCCCAGAATAAATAATCTTCCAATCCTCTCCTGTCTTGATCCCTGCCCATTTCCATCTAGTTTCGCACATTCCTAATAAATCAATCTTCTCTCTTTCCATTTCTTGTTTGATGTTTTCTAATTTTTCATCTGCACTCATTGTTCTAACATTCCAAATTACTACTTTCAATGACAGTAATCTTTTGCATTCAGTGGCCTGCTGATGGTCTGGAGTCTCCTGGTGCACATGACTATCCCTACGGGCGAGGCTGCTCCTAAGAAGCACCCATTTACACCGTTACTCTGATTTTCGATAAGACTGTAAAACATAACTTTCTTAGAATCTATAACGAAGGTAGTTTTCCAGTGCTTTCCTACTTAGCAGTGGCCATACTGTCAATGACAGTAGCAGTTGTGTCTCCAAAAAGAGATCCTCTGCCTATCGTCGTGAAGCTGGAGACCATAACCTACAACTGTGTGACGGCTGCTCTTCAACTTCATCCTCCACCTGCGCAATTGGCTTTACGTAACCCTGATTGGGAGGCTAAACGGGTACTCCATCTTGCCCACGGGTGTCCCGTAGGCTAGCGGAGGGAAGAAGGCACCTTACTTCTCCTTTGATAGGGGATCCCTACCCCGCCACCCTAGATTTACATAATTCAGGATGTATCATATGTTGTGTGTGTCAGTCTGGTGACTTGGTCTAATCAATATTCTTCGAAGGTAAGGTATAAATAATTTCTGTTGTGATTTTGTCTGGAACCGGGGTCTTGCTAGTTTTCAGATAGTTAAGAGCGTTCCGAACCTCCATCCTTATAATGCATGGTCCTTCATTATTATTCAGAATATCATTTTGGTCTTCTCCTGTATCACCATATAAAATGACACAAAGCAGTATATATATATATATATATATATATATATATATATATATATATATATATATATATATATATATATATATATATATTCCTTTGACATCCCGCACTAGGACATAGGCCCTCAACCAAACCACGCCAAGCCGTTCTATGTCCTGCCGCTCCCTCCATGTCCTCTTTTGTCCTACCGGAGATTATTAGAGCCTGGGTCGCCTTAATAACAAAGAAATGTCCTGAAGCAGGAACCTTGTATGGACCTGTGATGTGATATGACCTTCATATTGTGTTGGCCTGAGTGCATCGAGGGTTAGGTGCTCAGTCTTTTTTCTCTATAAGCGGACGACGCACGTAGACATCAAACCTTCATCCGACTGCGTTTATGACATTATCAGTGTACCCTCTATCAACGACATTAACGAGCCCACCAGGATCTTCTTTTTTGAGAGACCAGTATTCTGCCCCCTCCACCACCCACTGCTTTGTTCTACATTACCAACAGTGCCGACTTCGTGGCTTAGAGGTTATGACTTTTCTCCGTAATCTCGTATACTCTCGTCGGTTAACGTGATGACGGTAAGAATCAGCAGTGGTTCGAATCGCATCTGTGACTTACGGGGTATGTGAGCCGGCCGCTCAGAAAGCAATGGCAAACTACTGAGCGTAATCTTGCGAAGAAATCGACATGCAGCTGAAAGATGCTGGTGTTGACAGCGATGTCCTGTAAAGGATATGCAAAAAATACAAAAAACATTACCAACAAATGTCTAATTTGTCCATATCTGTTGTATTGACTGTGAACCTGTCTCATGTAACGTGTGATAGGGTCTCTCCCTTGAATACCATTAATCACGATACGTGTTATCTTACGTTTTAAATTTGGTGAGATGGCACTAAAGAGATCTGGCTTTACTAGTTGTTACCACGTGATACAAAAGCTTCTGGTGGTGACAGCATGAACATGGCACTAACGTTCCCCATTCTGAAACAACTTGAAATGAAAAAGAGAATAAAAAGCAAGAAAATCTACTTCATCGCGCCAGTTTTTATCACAAATTGCTTGGTACCTTTCAGCACAGCATCTGACCGCCTATCGAAAGTATCACACAGAACACGAACTCCGTACCACCAGCGACGAACACAAGGGATCAACGGAAAAAAAAACTGTACTCTCGAACCGAGTGACGGAGTGAGAAACGAATCTACGACCTCCTGAACACGAGGCGTGGCTTAACAGCTTCGCAACCCCAACCTTGCAATAGAAAAAGTCAAGTATAATCGCAAAAACAATCTTTCTATGAACTCTATGCTACCAATGCAAAACCTGGACAATGACAGAAAAAGTGAAAAGAAAAATTACAACAACAGAAAAGAGATTCCTGAGAAGAATACTCAATCTTTCAAGACGACAGAAAATCAGAAATAATGAAATCAGGACTAAAGTGGGGGATATAGCAGCGCTAGATAGATTTAATTAGAAAAAAAACAAAAGAAAAAAAAACAAGTTAAATGGTTCGGCCATATAACTAGGATACCAACTAACAGTATACCACAATAAGCAGTGATGTAAATACCCAATGGAAGCAGACGAAGAGGCCCATCACGTAAAATGTGCACATGAGAATCTCGATAAATGACGCCCATAAACGAACACTCTCTTGCTGTTTATGCTTCACCTCGACACATCATGGCACAACAGGAACGAAATGAGATGAGATGATGCGTATCATCGCAATAATAATTGAGATGAGATGATGAGTATAATTGCAATGATAATTGAGATGAGATGATGAGTATAATCGCAATAATAATTGAGATGAGATGATGAGTATAATTGCAATGATAATTGAGATGAGATGATGAGTATAATCGCAATAATAATTGAGATGAGATGATGAGTATAATTGCAATGATAATTGAGATGAGATGATGAGTATAATTGCAATGATAATAGTTTCCGTCATCAATACCTAACCAAAACAAACCGCCTAGTACATTATGATTGGCCTAAAGACTGATCATCGCAAGACAAGGACAGAGACGTTAAAATTAGCAGCATGGAACGTTAGGACGTTAAACGACGACAAAAATTAGAACATAAAACAAAAAATTGAAAGAGAAAAAAAAAAATATTCTAGGGATGTGCGAAACGAGATGGACAGGAACAGTCATCAAGATAGATGAAGATTTTAAGATTATCTATTCTGGAGGTGAAGATTGACAAAGGAGAGTGGCAATTATTTTGGACCGGAAAAAATAAAAATCTGCTCAAGGATATTGGGCCGTGTCGGACAGAGTTCTACTAGTTAAATTAAGTGACAGACCTTTTAGCATAAATTTTATTCAAGTATATGCCCCAACAAGAGAATCCAGTTAAGATAGTGTAGAGGGATTTTATAATGACATAGAGTCTGCCTTAAAGAAATGTAAAAATTCAGAAATAAACATCATAATAGGGGACTTCAATGCAAAAGTAGGAAATCAAGGTGATAGATACACAGTAGGAAACTATTGTTTAGGAGAGAGAAATGAAAGAAGATACAGACTCGAAGAGTGGGCAAAAGAACAGGAAATGATTGTAGGAAACACCTGGTTTAAGCTACACCCTAGAAGATTGTGGACATGGAGGAGTCCTGATAGCAGGATTAGAAACCAGATTGACTACATTCTGATTAGCAGAAGATTTAGAAACGCGCTAACAATAGCAAAAACAGTTCCCATTGCTGATTGTTATAGTGACCACAGATTACTCACAGGAAAATTGAGGATAAAGTTGAAGAAGTCAAGCATATAACAGGAAACACTAAATATGATTTGTTTACATTGAGTAATGACAAGGAAATACAAAACAAATTCAACATAGAAGTACAGAACAGATTTGAAATATTGTCTGATCTAGAGATCCTATTCCAGGATGTGGATGATCAATGGGAAACGTTGAAGAATTCAATCAGTTTGGCTGCAGAAACAATTATTCCATAATTAAAGACGGTGGGTCGAAGAAATGGATGACTGAGGAAATTTTACACCTAATGGAAACAAGAAGACTCAACAAAAATAATTCTGCCAAATATGAAGAAATTCACAGACAAGTCAGAATATTATGTAAGGAGGCAAAAGAAGCATGGCTTGAGGAAAAGTGCTTAGAAATTGAAAACCAACACAATAGTCACAATACCAAATTAGTGCACAAAAGAATTCAGGAAATTACTAATAAAAGAACAAGTACATCAATAGGCTGTCTGAAAACTAAAGGTGGCAAAATAATAATAGAAAAAGATCAGATTCTACATGTATGGACAGACTTTATGATGATAACAGAGAGGAACAGTATGATATTAGATTTAATAATGAAGAACCGTGTAATGTGCTTAGGCGGACCTAACCGGGGAGGTGATTGCCCTGGGTAGGAATGTTACAACATAAACAAGTTAACTGGGTTAGAGAAATAATGATATGTCAAGATAGTGCTGATATACGAGCTAAGAAGGGGGGGGGGGAGTAACAAAGCAATATGCAAATGCACGGCCAGCAGGGTAATCACAATTAGCAACACACTAGGGAAATCCCAAACAAAAGGGTTGGTTAAAGCACGTAGGCATGAGATAAATCAGCAGCTATAGTCGAGATTAAAATTACCTGGAGGAAAGTGAACTTGGTCAGCCAAGGAAGAAAACAAAGGAGAATTCTATATGCAATTTTCAGGGCAACTGATAATTGTGATCACGGGGTTAAAGGGCATTCTCTGGGAGGTTTGTAAAGAAGGGATATAAGACAAGTCTAAACAATTGAAGGGGAGATGTGTTTTGAGATCAGACAGTAAAGGTCTGAGGTCTGGGAAGTTGAATGGTAGCGGAGTTAACGAGATAACTCCGCCCTGTGTTTTGTAGTGATAGTAATTTTGGGGCTAAGTATTGGAGACTTAGTCCGGTTGTCAACGGCGATAGTGTTTGGGGCTACGTGTACTGAATCTGTGCATATGCAATATATCTATATGTAATGCTGAATTGTTCCTGCGGAATAATGTTGTATCCAGTTCAAATTAAAGTATTATTTGCGCAGTCCGATATTTGGTATTGATGCATCGTGGTTGATCAGTCGTTCAATACAGACATCCTCTAGACACAACCATAGCCAATCCTGTATGTCAATCCTACCTTGTGACAGACCGCCAATTTTGGAGATGGAGGTTCGAAATGTTCTTAAGCATATGAAAGCTGGCAGGACCCAGGTGCAGATAACATCACAACAGAAATGATCAAAGCTTTAGAAGAATTTGGACTTGAGCAAGTCACCAGACTGCTGAACACATTATATGATAATGGAGATATACCTTCTGATTTATGTAACTGTATTTATTGCAATCCCAAAGAAATCAGGAACCTTGGAATGTGATCAACATAGAACAATTAGTATAATGAGTCACATCACAAAGATTTTACTACTAATTATCATGCAAGAGTGAGGAAGAAAATACAACCTGAAATAGGGGAAGAACAATGTGGGTTTATAGAAGGAAAGGGTACAGTAAATGCTGTGTATATGCTGCGAACAGTTATTGAACTATAGAAGTAAACAAGGATATTCTTCTTTGCTTTATTGACTATACAAAGGCTTTTGATAGAATTAGACATATCAACATGGTGGATATGCTTGCAGATCTACAAATTGATGGGAAAGACATTCGACTTATAAAAAACATATATTTGAAACAACAAGCTGCAATAAGGATTGATAATAAAGTGGGACAATATCAGCCTATTAAGATATGTCTTAGGCAGGTATGTGAAATGTCTCCAGATCTTTTTTCCCTATACAGTGAAAATATTTTCAGAAATGTAGAGGATATAAATGGAATCAGCATTGGAGGACGAAACATCAATAACATTAGATATGCAGGTGATACAGTATTGATTGCAGACAATGCGCAGGATCTTCAACGATTAGTGGATGCGGTTGTTGTACACAGTGAGTAACTGGGGCTAGAATTAAATTGTAAAAAGACACAGGTTATGGTCGTTACTAGGAAGAACGAAGTGCCACAATGTAATATACAAGTAAATGGAAATATTCTTCAACAAGTGAATCGGTACAATTATCTCGGGACAGTCATAACATCTGATGGGAGATGCCTTGAAGAGATTAGAACAAGAATCGCAATGGCGAAAGTAGCCTTTAGCAAGATGAAAAACATTTTGACCAAAAAAGATGTCAATTGAAACGAGAAAAAGAGTGTTGAGGGGATACATAGAGCCTGTTCTTTTGTATGGATGTGAAACTTGGACAATGAGCAGTTGTCAACGTCTCTAGGGGTTTACATAGTGGGTTCAAACAGGCAGATGGTGCGCGTACAGATGAGGCGTGAAAACATGAGTACGTCGTCATTATATTGTTTCCAACGTATGTTTTGTATAAGTCTAATGTCTTCCCCAGTAATTTGTAGATCTGCAAGCATATCCACCAAGATATCGTGAACAGAGTGGTTTATTAGTACGAATATTTTTTTTTTCTGGCTTCTAATCAAAGGAGTTTCGGGCGCAGTTCCCGCATACACGCTTTCGAAACGCAGCTTGCAGACGATTTGGCAGCAAACCGCCTTGCGTTGGTGTTTTACGAAATGGTATGAATAAAATTGGGTGTAACTGCGGTAAAGCTGTGAAAATGTAAACAATATAAAATGACACAAAGTAGTGCAGCTTTATATAACAGATTTACGACACATACAGAGCTGTAAGTGTCGTAAATCTGTTATGTAAAGCTGCACTACATTGTGCTTTTTATATTGTTTACGAAATGGTATGGATGCCGGTCATTCAGAAAGCAATGGAAAACTACTGAACGTTAACTTGCCAAGTGATCACAACAGCAAAAAATGCTGGTGTTGATGCGACGTCCTGTAAAGGATATGCAACTATGTTTTTTGGTGTGTGTTTTTTTATTAATGGGTGACGTTGTAGTATTCCTGTTGTGATCATTTGGTCGCGTCCAGCGTGGTCTGGTAGGTTACACACCCGTTTCACACTGCCAGTGATCAGGGATTTGTTTCCGGGTCCGGTCAAGGATATGCACTACTGACGAGCTCAAATGAGAGCGAAACTCGAGTCTAGTGCTTCCACGTTGACGTGGATGGGCCTTAGGTTCATACCATAATGCGATCAGCGTTGCCAGTAGTGGGTTGTGCTCAATACTTTAAACTGTTTTTATTCTTTTATTACAAGGGAAATAATTTAATCTAGGTTGAAGTCAATCTTTAGCATTCAAGGGGAACAATTATAGATTTCACTATACTTGTACTGATAGCTATTTTGCAAGAGAAGTATATGTTTATTTCTGTAACAATTTTATTCATATTTTGGAGGGTATCAATTAAATGTTGCCATTATAAAATCTTTACACAATTTTGATTATTATTTAAAATTTCAGAACTAAATATTTGTGTAATATATATTGTTTAGTAAATCATTTATTTCTTTGTCTGCTAGGCCACGTCTGTCTAAACAGAAGATTGGTTTACTTCCCTTCACAACGTATAAATCTTTCGCCTTCAACTGTGGTTAATGCTGTTGCTGAACTCTTCTTTCTGATTTAAAAATTTTAGTACACATGAGCGAGAGGAAGAAACAAGAAGATGTGAGTGAATAATGAATGAATGAATACAAAATGAATACGACTCTGGTGATCGAGTGAAATGGCGAATCATGACCGCCCACGCTTTCCGGCATGGCACATGATTGATTGATTGAATACAAAACCACATATGTTTACCAAACCAATGAGATTGTAAAAATTTGTGCTAATACAGATGCTTGTTTTACTTTTTACAAAAAAAAAAAAAAAGAAAAGGGAAAAAATGAACGTACCCTTACAGAGTTTAAAAAAAACAAACAACATAAACAAGGAGAAAAAGATAACCAACTCCTTTTACTTCTACCATTTATGAAACATTGCATGTTGCAATTATATGTACCTCCCTATCCCACCATCTTGATACTGTTTGTTTGTTGATGCTGCTGTCGCCATCTCCGGTCGGTTCAGACTTTTTATACTGCCAGTTTCATCATTACCGAGTGGTGGTGATGAAATTGGAGGTTTTAGAGCCGACAGGAGAGGGAGGCGGCAGGGGAAATAATATCGGTGCAATATCATCATGCTGTTTTTTCTGTAAGGGTTTTACCCTACAACAAATTCAATGTAGAAATGTTAAAATGTATAAAATATTTGTATTTTTTGCGCATATGTCACCTACACGTCCACATGCAACGCTCTGTAAAAACACGAACAATACAATTCGCAACGATTTTAACACTCAATAAAAGGCATTTATTTGTACCCCAAAAAAAAAAAATTCAAATGTTGTTTGCTACATTGCACGCGTGGGTATGTTCAAGGTGTGGAATATGCTTATGCCACCTTTTAAAACAAAACAAAAATTCAAATGTTACGTGTTACTTTTCACATGTAGATATGTTCAAGGAATGGAATATTCTTATGCCACCTACAAGCCCATATACAATGCTCGGTAAATACACACACACACACACAAATATTGAACACACAGGACGCATGTAACAACACTAACAATACAAATGCATATGTACTACTATTACGATGCCCTCTTATTGAGATTAAGTAGGTAATTCTGTATTACTATATTAATATTATGGTTTGATCGCTATTAATTTTAATTTTATAATCACCATTATTATTAGTATACTCCCTCAGATCCCCTTCTCCCCCGCTTATTACTGTTGCTGTTGATGCTGTTGCCGCCCTGACTGGTCGGTTTCCAAAAATTTTACTGCCATTATCATCACTACCGAAGAAGTGGTGATGGTATTGGAGGTTTTGGAGCCGGACTGCTGGTGAGGGTGGTGACAGGGGACACAAACATGGTAAAATAACATACATTTTGGGTCACCCCCTTTCATATGTAAATATGTCAATGAATTAATTGCTGTAATATTACACATATGTTACCTACACGCCCACATGCAACGCCCGTTTAATACACGCACACAAATACTGAACACACAGGACGCATGTAACAACACGAACAATACAAATGCAATTGCACTATTATTATCATGCCTTCTTATTGCGACAGTTTACCCTCGTGTATTACCTTTATATTATCAAGGGTTTATTGTAATCAATTTTATTGTTTTTAAGTTTCATGATTGTTACTATTATTATTATACTCCCTCATTTCCCCCTCCTCCCCGCTTGTTCACTGTTGTTTGTTTGACGCTGATACCGCCCTCGCTGGTCGGTTCAAACAATTTGCTGCCACTGCCATCATTACCGAAGAGGTGTCGATGGTATTGGTGGGTTTGGGGCCGGCTGGAGAGGGTGTCGATGGTATTGGTGGGTTTGTGGCCGGCTGGAGAGGGTGTCGATGGTATTGGTGGGTTTGGGGCCGGCTGGAGAGGGTGACCGATGGTATTGGTGGGTTTGGGGCCGGCTGGAGAGGGTGTCGATGGTATTGGTGGGTTTGGGGCCGGCTGGAGAGGGTGTCGATGGTATTGGTGGGTTTGGGGCCGGCTGGAGAGGGTGTCGATGGTATTGGTGGGTTTTGGGCCGGCTGGAGAGGGTGGCGACAGCGGAAACAATCATGGAAATATAAAATAACATTTGGGTTACCCCCCCCCCCCTACACATATAAATATGCCAAATGGAACAATTGTTGAAATATTACGCACATGTCACCTACACGCCCAGATGCAACGCTCGTTTAAATACACGAACACAAATACTGAACACACAGAACGCATGTTACAACACGAACACAAATGCAATCACTACCTTTTCTGCAATGTTCAACTAGTATACTCCTTGACCCCCCCCCCCCCCCTTTTCCCACAATTTCGTTACTGCTTGTGGTTGATGCTGCTACCGCCCTCACCTTTTGGTTCAAAGAAGCTACTGCCATTTTCCTCAACAGAATGGTGATGATGGTATTGGTGGGGTTGGAGCCGATAGGGGAGAGGGTAGCAGGGGAAAATATGGTATACTATCGTTTTGTTGCTGTTTGTATTTGGTTTTTCGTTTACCCTCCCCCCCCCCTCCCCCCACACCCCAATTGCAAATGTACGGAGTTTGGAAAAAATGTTGTAAAATAAGCGCATATGTCACCTACACTTCCACATGCAACGCTCTGTAAAAACACAAACAATACACTTTGCAACGACTTTAATACTTAATAAAAGTTTTTAACAAAAAATTCAAATGTTCCGTTTGGGGAGGGGGGGGGGGGGGGGATGGAAGTCTGATATATTCTCCAGTTCTTTGCTTGCGTTGTCTAACAACGGGGTTGGGTCTTGCTCTAGTCTTTTTCGGAATTGTTCTCAGGCAGATATTCAGTATGGCTAATAGACCTTGTGCCATTAAATAAAATACGTGTAAAAAGGCAGCTAACGTTACAATTCCGACTGCGATGTCCATTTTGTAAATGAAGCTGTTAGAAAATAATTCAAATAGCAATAGCAAATAATGCAGATATACTAATACTACTAGTATTAAATGAAGTAATTAAACCGAAAAGCTCCATAGATGATGAATGGCGCGATGGTATTGAAACGCTTTTACAGTTAGGCTGCAAGATGGAGAATAAGACAGATTAAACACTCGAAGTATAACATTCGCATACTTTTATAACATGTCTTATAGTAGCGGATATGTCCGTGGTCATGAGGAAGGTGGTAGCAGTCCTTAAATGAAGGTCGATTCATGAAGCCTTGGAAAAATTATCGGCCGCGGTGGAAGCTAGATCCGAGAACTGGAACAGTTCTGCCGTGCCAGGACAAAGATCTCAATCAGTGGCTCAGACAGTGAGATCGAGAAAGCCAGACGGATGACTGAGGAGTGTCTGGCTGGAGATTCTTTGGACTACAGTGGCGGTGGACACCCTGGAGGCTTTGGTGGTAGTCGTGGCGGCTGCAGCGGAGATGGATTTGGTCGCAGAGATGATGGCGACAACTGGGGCCATAGAGACCGGGAAAATTGCGATAGCTACCAGAGACGTGGTGGTGATGACTACGATAGAGGAAGCAGTGGTGGTGGTGGCGGCAGGGGAGGATTCAGCAGCAGTGGAGGCAATTGTGAAACCATCTTTGTGGAGTCCTCTGAAGTTGGCAGAATCATTGGCCGCGGAGGCAGCAGGATCAGAGACATGGAGTGTGACAGGGGCTGCAGGATAAAGGTGTCCCGAGATGGGGACTCACGAGGCGGTAGCTCCGTAGAGCTCCTGGGAGCAAGAGCGCCATATCAGAAGCCAAGCGACTTATCCAAGAGGCTAGAGTGGAGATCATGAACGAGGACGACCGCGGCCGTGGCTGGTGATTGCCTCCGCGTTTTCCCAGCAGAAGATTGTTGCTCTCGGAGACTTCAGCTTTCATCTGCCATATTCATTTTTTTGGGTCCGTTTCAGTTCCTTGTAATCATTTCTTATGCCATTTTTAAAAATCATGTTTTCCCTTCTGCTGTTCCAGAAAATGAAGCACATGTGTCACATTCTTGTTTCAGTGATAATAGAACATGCCGAATTGATGTATTTTTTTTTAAATGACAGACGTTATTCTTGTCAGAGAATGCATTTTGTCTCAGGCCTTGGCACAAGAAATGTCTCTGAAATTTTGTGAATTTTGGTGGTGTTACTGTGTCGACGTAACATTAATGTATATCCAGCCCTTGATAATTTTTATTACGAAAATGTGGCATACCTGATTTGTTTCCATGGGAGTGTGGAGTTAGGTGGACTTTGCTACAATCCTTAATGACCAGCCTGGCAACACAGATAACATGTGGAAGAGGTACAGATGAACACGTTAACTGAAGGCATTTTGTACAGTTATATTGCTTCGAATTTTATGACATGCGCTCGTCGAATAAACTGAGATAGTGTCCAAAATTAAAAAAAAATTAAAAAATTCACAAATAAACAGACATACAGAAACTGAGTAAATTTTGCCATGTTTTCTGCATTTAGACTGTTCCGGTACAAAGTAATGAAACTTCTGAATGTGCAGAAGAATCTGCTTTGTCTTGTTGCAAATTGCAGTATTCCATCTTTAGCCAAAATGTGTCAAGTGGGTTGAGTTTTAGTATGTTTGGGGATTGCACAGACTTGTTGATGTTGTTGTTGTTGTTGTTGTTGTTGTTGTTGTCGTCGTCGTCGTCGTCGTCTTCGTCGTCGTCGTCGTCGTCGTCGTCGTCGTCGTCGTCGTCGTCGTCGTCGTCGTCCTTCTTCTTCTTCTTCTTCTTCTTCTTCTTCTTCTTCTTCTTCTTCTTCTTCTTCTTCTTCTTCTTCTTCTTCTTCTTCTTCTTCTTCTTCTTCTTCTTCTTCTTCTTCTTCTTCTTCTTCTTCTTCTTCTTCTTCTTCTACTTCTTCTTCTGCTGCTGCTGCTGCTCCCCCTCCTCCTCCTCCTCCTCCTCCTTCTTCTTCTTCTTCTTCTTCTTCTTCTTCTTCTTCTTCTTCTTCTTCTTCTTCTTCTTCTTCTTCTTCTTCTTCTTCTTCTTCTTCTTCTTCTACCTTTATTTAAGAGGGCACCACACTAAGCTCTCATTTCTCAGAGGTCAGCGCGTCCGACTTTAGCTTGCATGTCAGTAAGGTTTACGTAGTCTAGACTACTCCCATTCAATGGAACGGGCTCTGTCCATCTCTGGGAACAGTAGTCAGGACATGGCCACATGTACAACATCTCCGCCAGAAGATGTCGAAGAGTATGGATGCTCATAGTTCAAGTGATCAATTGCTTACACACGCCCCTGCTTCACCCTCTGGCACGATCCTTACTGCTAGTGCCAAATTAGATTCCTGTTCCATTCAATTGGAGACGCAAATGGTAATTCATTTGTGTTTCATTGTGCAAGCCGAGATCATTTATAGACAGTATCACGTAATTTTGCATAACAGCGATCTTATGGCCTACACCTTGCGATGTGGGAGTTACTGTGTGAGTTTTTCATGTGCGCAATTTGTCCACGGGTTATCAGTTTGTCGCCTTTAGACAATAAGGCTATATATTCGCAGAGAATGGCCTGCAGGCTATGCTGAATGAGAGGTGCAATAATTGATTCAGATAAGTTTCCGCCTAGGTAATGTAATATTCTACACTAATAGCCATGTGCTAAGAGGCAAACGAGATGCACGGGTGTTCATGGCGAAGATTAATTGACGGCGTTTGGTGCAGAAGAGCCTATCATATGATACCACAACATCTTGTCTGAGAATGGACGTGGAGACAGTCACTGCGGTAGTCTGATGGCTAGGGAAAAACAGTACCCACATGTCGTGATTATAACAAATTCACAGAGCATGCTGTGCTGCGAAGGCTTTCTGCAAAGTCGCATGCTTCAATTAACAATTCAGAGATACTGATCATCTATTAGATATTTTCCTCAGGTCGTGCAAGTGTGTTGAGAAACGATTATACAGCCTCCTGTCTAGTGTACTGCAAATCATTGTCTCTCTATGCTATGATGTCAAACTGTCCAATATCTTCTCTTTCTCTCGTCACGTGTGTCTCTTCCCCTCCTACTTTCCTGTTGTCACGAATTATTTCAGTGTTCTCCTTCTCATTGCGCCAATCATCGGATACTGCTTGTGATGTTGTTTCCCCGAGAGGAGAGTGGGATCAACAAGCACATCTTTAAAACTGATTATCTGTTGGGGTTATTGCCTGACTTTGGTCTACACTCCTCTCTTCTGTCTTCCCTTCCATATATCTACTTCTGTCACTCTCTCTATTATTCTCTCAACACATACTCCGACAACAGTTCCTTTCAACATCTAATAAAATATTTATTAATAAAGAAAACTATGTCCGGTATGTGTATGGATATTGTCTGTGTAGTTGCTATTGTATTCTATGGTTGTGGACAGAATGAACTCAGAATGTCTATCAGCTGTATCTTCTCGCCAGTCATTCTTCACGATTACAGGACATCACATCAAACAGGACAGAGCTCACCCGGGATGATCCGTAGGCTTGAATCTGATGGTAAATCCGTTAGTGAAATGAAAACAAACTGTTCACCACTGATTCACCGTATTGCTATAAAAGTCCCGTAAGTTTATGACTGTGCCCAAATCGGTTTCATGATATTAAGTATCCATCATCGAAGAAAAACACCACATTGTCAATGTTCTTCCTATTGTCTATTATGATTATCACTATTGTCTTTGTCTATTCCTTCTACCCTATGTATGCAAGTCGTATGTAGGTTGAAGTCTCTGCTTGCCCCACCTTAACCTCTCTTTCTGTTTAGGAGCCCCAGTGGTATATGCGTGTTAGCATACAGTCTTCTGTATTTTACTTGATGTTAGTATTTGTTCATCTGAACAAACTGTTTAGGTTCTTTCTGGATCTAAGTATGTACTTTATTGGTTCACGTAGAGTAGTTTTTTCTTTCTTCTCTAATGTCCCTAGAAACTGGGAACCTGTGGATGAATATAACAAGTCGAGTGGTAAGCGTCCGCCCCTTACTCCTAACTTATGCAAGTGTCCTTCTCCAGCCATAATGACAAGGCTTTCGAAGTCACCATCCGCATAAGACATAAGAATTCACCTCAGTCTAAAACACCTACTAATAATAGGTAATGATAAAGGTAATACACGCTCATCTATATTCCTATTCTAAAAATATATTGTAATATACCTTATACACATCTATGTTCCTATATAGAATTAATGTAAATCCACGAATCGAAATTTATCCGCATCCAAGCACTTTATCCCATTATAAGGGAGGATATTTCTTTTCATTACAGGACACATAATTCTATCTTTCCGTCCAGTTGGGGAACACACACTAAACTGACACAAAGAAGTGGCCACTCTCTTTAGATCATCTTTGTCCCATCGTCCTTGACATTGCTGGACCCCTCACATTCAGACTTCATTATCCTAGTTTGTGGAAAATTCCAGATCTGGGCTTTTCCGTATATCCCTACCTCCAGAACGCAATAGACTGGTCCATGATGCTGTCTCTCTTTGTCGCTACCCAAATTTTCCACTCGACAGTTACCTGTCCGGTTAGTCGGCTATTCCTGTCTTGACCCACATACACATGCGCTGGTCAATCCGTGGTTTATATCCTTCTGTTTCATTAACCCTTCTTCTCCCTGGGTGTTCGCTGTATACAGTCGTCGATCTGGGAATCACTAACATGCAGCATTTCATGACACTGCTAACTAGTTGTCTTTGTGAGTTAGCTTCTGTCAAGATATCTCCATAACAAGTAGCCCATGCTCATCACTTTTCTTATCTTTCTAAGACATCTGAGTGTGTATATTGTGGTAGCTCCATATTGTTTATAGACCACTCGAGACGTGGTATTTTCATTAATACACAGGCCAAGACATGTGTGTGTATATTGTGGTAGCTCCATATTGTTTATAGATCACTCGAGACGTGGTATTTTCATTAATACACAGGCCAAGACATGTGTGTGTATATTGTGGTAGCTCCATATTGTTTATAGACCACTCGAGACGTGGTATTTTCATTAATACACATGCCAAGACATGTGTGTGTATACTGTGGTAGCTCCATATTGTTTATAGACCACTCGAGACGTGGTGTTTTCATTAATACACAGGCCAAGACATTTGTGTGTATATTATGGTAGCTCCATATTGTTTATAGACTACTCGAGACGTGGTATTTTCATTAATACACAAACCAAGACATTTGTGTGTATATTGTGGTAGCTCCATATTGTTTATAGACTACTCGAGACGTGGTATTTTCATTAATACACAGGCCAAGACATTTGTGTGTATATTGTGGTAGCTCCATATTGTTTATAGACCACTCGAGACGTGGTATTTTCATTAATACACAGGCCAAGACATGTGTGTGTATATTGTGGTAGCTCCATATTGTTTATAGACCACTCGAGACGTGGTATTTTCATTAATACACAGGCCATCTTCTCTTCGTAGGGCACTTTCTGGTAGCCTGTTTATTCTGAGTCAGTCCAGTCGCAGCTCAGCATGGCCGAATGGATAAGAGGGCTTGCTCTTAAACGTCCGATTCACTGATGCCGAGGTAGCAGATTCAACCCCTACACCGGTCAGTTGGACTAAAATGTTGACTTACAAGCAGCTCAGAAGTCAGAGTGGGTTCGCTTGATGGCGAGGGACACTGGTCATAGAGAAAGCTAATCCACACACAAAAATCAGTGTAATGAACTAGAAGTTGTATCACGTGTATGGATTACGCTTGAGTTAAAAACCAGCGAACACAAAATAAAAAAAATAAAAATAACCATTCGAATACCTGACCACTGGTCTGACAGCACACCTTGCTATCCACTGAGCTACCACGGCTTCCATGCTTATCACCACATCGGCACAACCCCCACAGTATCAGGACCATCACCACCACCAACACCACCACCACCATCACCACCACCACCATCACCACCACCACCACCACCACCACCACCACCACCACCACCGCCATCACAATACAGGTGGCCGGCGGGGCAGCTTCAGCCCCCCCCCCATCACCAGCACAAACAGTGGTAGGGCCAGGCGCTCATGATCGCTGCTTTCCTTCACACACGTGCCGGCACGTGAAGGTCATAGTAACCTACTTTCTCCGGGAGGCGTGTGTGTGGTGGCTTGTTCGTCTTCTCTCGCAGCATCTCTCTCGGATTACATTCGAGTGTGCTTGTGTGGTGTGACACCCTCCCCTCTGTCCACAAATCTTACACAAAAGTGTTTAGTTTTAGTGTTACATATTATGTTAGTACTACATGTTAGTAGTGTTACATATATCATCATCATCATCATCATGATCATCATCATCATCATCATCATCATCATCTTTGAGGGCTCGTGGACGCAGTTCGTAATCCCGCATACCGCGTTCGAAACACAGCTACAGGCGATTTGGCAACAGACCACCTTGCGTTAGGTTCTTTATAAAATGGTATGTGTGCCGGTCGTTTAGAAAGCAATGGCAAACTACTTAACACAAACTTGCCAAGAGATCACTAAAAGCCAAAGAACGCTTGGGATGATTGTGTCGTTTTGTAGAGGATATGCAACTAACATCCTCATCACAATTTAGTGCCTTACCAGCTGGCGTAGGCGTTCATGTCTCTCCACAGATCGCGGTCTTGGGTGATCGGATCAACTCTCATCATCATCATCATCAAGTGCCGTGCCGGCTGGCGTAGGCGTTCATGGCTCTCCATAGATCTCGGTCTTTGGTTTTCTGGATCAACTCTGGTGCTGATATTCCTCCATGCCACCGTCTCAATCCATCCAGCATAACTTCTCTTGGTCTACCTCTGCCTCTCTTCCCCTCGATCTTTCCAGTTGTTACGATGTTCTCCAATGCCTCTCTTCTCATCACGTGACCGAAGAAAGATGTTTGTCTCTGTCTTATTGTTGTATATGATGTTCTAGTTTCATTAGCTTGTTTCAGGCACTCGTCGTTAGTTACTCTGGCAGTCCAAGGAATTCGCAACATTCGTCTCAGGAACCACATCTCTGTTGCTTCTAATTTCTTCTTAATTTGTTCATTTACGTTCCAAGATTCACTGCCATACAGCAAAACTGGTTCTACATAGCATTTCAGCACTCTCTTTCTTACATTCAGTGATAGTGACTTATTGCATAAGATACTCTTCATTTTCTGAAAAGCGGCTTTTGCCTGCCCTATTCTACTCCTAATCTCTGTTGTACATCTTCCATCTGATGTTATAAATGCCCCTAGGTATCTAAAATTATCAACTTGGTTAAGGATTTTCCCTTCTATTTCTATGTCACATTTTGGTGTCACCATTTTCTTTGATATTACCATTGTTACTGTTTTCTTGATATTCAATGAGAGTCCTTTCCTTGCACTCTCTGTTACTACAACGTCTAATATTGTAGGTCTGTTGAATTATCCGCCGCCAATACTGTGTCATCTGCATGGCGTATATTATTTATATTATAACCTCCAACTAGTATTCCTGGCATCTCTTTGATCTCTCTCATTATTACTTCGCTATACAGGGAGAAAAGATCTGGTGACAAGACACACCCTTGTCGTACTCCTAGCTTTATCTGTTCGTAACTACCCTCTTTATTTCCCATTTTAATTGCTGCTACTTGGTTCCAGTAAACATTCTTTATTATTCTTAAATCTTGTCCATCAATGTTGATATCTTCCAACATTTTAATCAGTTCATCATGTTTTACTTTATCAAATGCCTTAGTATAATCTATGAAGCACAAATATATGTCTCTCTGTTTCTCTATTGACCTTTCTATTAGTGTCCGTAATGTATAAATTGCATTGTTTGTGCCCTTTCCTTCCACAAATCCATACTGTTCTTCACTAATTTCCATTTTTATTTTCTTTTTGATTCTTCTCATTATGATTCTGAGTAGAAGCTTAGTGATATGGTTTATAAGGTTAATTGTACGAAAATCTTCACAATCAATTGCTCCTGGTCTTTTTGGTATAGCTATAAATACAGATTTCAGCATATCACTGGGTAAATATCCACTGCTGTAAATATCATTCAACATTTTAGTTAATATATCTACTCCAAATTCTCCCAATACTTCTAATTCTTCTATTGTGATTTCATCTGGCCCAGCTGTTTTTCCTTTCTTCATACGTTTCATAGCGTCAGCGACTTCTTCTTTCAGAATAGGTGGACCTTCTAAGTTACTATCTTCTGTTAATTCTCCCCTTTCTCCTTCATATAATTCTCTTATATACTCATTCCACCTCTTCATTATAGCATCTTCCTCTAATATTATCTTTCCTGTTTTTGATTTCAAACACCCTGTATTTATTCTTATTTTTCTTCCTGTAAGCTCACTGATTTGTCTGTGCATATTTTTTGTATCTTTAATGGAATTTAATTCAATTTTTTTGCATTGCTCGTTTAACCAACTTTCTTTAGCCTTCCCACATTTATCTTTTATTTCTTTATTTATCTTAGCGTATTCTTGTTTGTCATTTTTACTGTTTTCTTTTGTCCATCAGTTTTAAGATATCTTCATTCATCCATTTTTTCTTAGCTATTTTGCCTCTCTCCGGTAATACTTCTTTGCTAGTTTGATGAATGGAGTCCCTTAACATTTCCCATTGTTCATCTATACTCTGTATTTTAGTTATTGCATTGTACCTATTTTTCACAGTCACTCTGTATTGTTCTTGCATTTCTTTATCTATTTTCAGAACCTCTTTATTAAGTCTCATGTTCTTAACCATTTTTTCCCCTCTCTTTAATCTTACTTTTATTTGTCCACATAGTGGTACATGATCACTATTACAGTCAGCACCAGGCATTGTCTTTACATTAATTAAAGCGTTTCTAAATCTTGTATTAATTAGTATGTAGTCAATTTGGTTGCGTATTTTCTTATCAGGGCTTTTCCATGTGTACAGTCGTCTTTTATGGTGTTTAAACCATGTGTTTCCAATTATCATCTCATTGATATTTGCCCATTCTACTAGCTTTTCCCCTCTTTCATTTCTTGTACCTAATCCATAATTTCCCACTACATCCTCCATTTTTCCCTTTCCTACTTTTGCATTAAAATCACCAAGTATTATTTTTATTTCTTGTGATCCAATTTGAGCCATCGCCATTTCTATTTCGTCGTAAAAGTGTTGTATTTCTTCATCACTACTGCTTGCTGTTGGTGCATATACTTGTATAATATTAATGTCTATTGGTTTGCCTTTGATTTTTACCATAATAACTCTATCTGAAATACACCAGTATCCATTAATTGACTTGGCTGTTTTTTCGTCTAATATTATTCCTACACCTTTTTCATGTGTATCCCCTCCAGAATAAATTATTGTGTGATTGTCAGCTATAATTTTGCCTGATCCCTTCCATCTCATCTCACTAACGCCTAGTATATTCATTTTCATACTATCCATCTCTCCTAGAACATTGGTCAACTTTCCTAGCTCATTTAATGTCCTAACATTCCATGTTCCTACTCTAAATTTATTTATTTTAGTTATGATTTTGCCATCAGTAGCTGGATGACGGTCTGGTGTCACCTGTGGCTCATGACTGTCCCTACCGGACGAGGATGCCCTAAGACAGCCATTAACGTCCTTCAATAACTTTGATTTATGTTTTGCCATGAAGTCTTGGGAAGATAATGTGGTGGTTTCCCCTTGCCTTCGACATCCACATGGTGGTCTTTTACCTCTGCCTTAGACAGCCATTTCCGACTGTAAGGACAAGTGAGTGCCCTGCTCTGCTCAGCTGCAGAGTTGTCCACTTATTCCGGTGGATACTCGGTCCCCAGAGCTGTGTTAGCCACACCGTAGTGTGTTTCCATCCTCTACCGCGGGGAGGTGCAGTTGGGATTTTCCCTTCATAAAGTTATGGTCTCTGACCAAAACTCTCCAGTACTTTTAGAGGACGGATCAACTCTGCTGATGCTATTTCTCCATGCCCCTGTCTCAGCACATCCAACATCATTTCTCTTGGCCTGCCTCGTCTCTCTTCCCCTTGATCTTTCCAGTCGTCACGAAGTTCCATAATGCCTTTTTTCTCATCACATGATCAAAGACAACAATATATATATATATATATATATATATATATATATATATATATATATATATATATATATATATATATATATATATATATATATATATATATATATATACATATATATATATTGTTGTCCTATATATATACAAGAGAATGTGTCTTTGTTTGTGTGTCCTTTATGCATTCCTGAACGGTCCATCCGATTGAGATGAAATTTTCTACAGATGTTCTTCTCATTTCCATGCAGCCAACTAGCATAGTTATTTCGTTTAAAATCAACAATTTTTCCTCCAGCACGAAAGAAAATGGCACGAGCTTTAGAAACAGACGAATAAATGTTCCGCCATCTTGCTGCAAGGGAACTCACTCTCTGATTAAACCAGAAATGAGTTAAGAACAATTGTTGTTCTCACTCGCGTGGATGCAACTGAAATAGTTAGTTAGCTTAAAATCAATTATTTTTATTTTTGGGAACGGGAACTGGAGCAGGGGCCGAATATGAATTAAATGGGACGCTCCCCGCCAGGAGCTAGGATTTATTTAACTATTTTCCTCAGGAGCTATTTTCCTCGGATACTATCATACCAACGGCTTTCCATCTGGTCTCACATATACCTAAAATGTTGATTTCAATTTTCCCAATTCTTGCTTGATATTGTTATGTTTGCCATTCCCACTCATAGTTCTAACGTCCCATGTTGACGTTTTAAATGTTATTTGCACTCAGTAGCTGTCTGATTGTCTGGAATCACCAGGTGCACATGATTACCACCATCTTGCGAGGCTGCTATTATGGAGCACCAATTTACGCCGTGCCTCTGTTTTTCTATCACATCACAAACCATGACTTTCAGAGCATCTGTAAAGAAAGGTAGTTTGTCATTGCTTTCCTTCATAGCAGTGGCCATACTGATCGATGACCGTAGCCATTGTCTCCAACGAGAGATCCTCTGGATACCGTCGAGAAATTGGAGACCATAACCTACAACTATCTGTCGGCTGCTCTTCAACTTCATCCGCCACCTGCACTCTTGGCTTCACGTGACCCTGATCGGATGGGAAGGAGAAAGCTAAACGGGTACTTCACCTTGCCCAAGGTTGTCTCGTAGGCTAGCGGGAGGTTGGGGGGGGGGGGGGGGTGTGGTGGTGTAAAACATGGTTGAACATTTACAACATTTAGGAAGACTGGGAGTGTACACGCAAACAGAGAGGTACCATCATGTATCAATTGATCCCATCGCCGGTTGCCGGAAAGAACTTCCATCCCTACCCATGTCCCCTAACTGACGCGATGTAATGTCTATATTGTCTTTAATTGTACCTATCAATTACTGTTGTTGCGTTCGCTGGTTTCAAACTCAAGCGTAGTCCATACACATGCTATTACGTACAGTGCACTAACTGATTTTTGCGTGTGGATTAGCTTTCACGAGTACGAGTGCCCCTCGCCATAAGGCGAACCTACTACAGCTTCTAAGGTAAGTGTAATTTACGTCCGCAAGTCAAGGACGAGAAGCCAACATTGTAGTTGAACTGACCGGTGTAGCGGTTCAACCCGCTACCTCGGCGTCAGCACACCGGATGTTTAAGAGTGGGTGCACCTTTATCCATTCAGCCATGCTAACCTCCAATGTCTTTAATACCAGGTGCGCTGCCTGTCTCTTTTACTATTGTACCGAGTCTCCAGAGATGATAATGCCAGGTGCGCTGCCTGTCTCGTCTGCTGTTGTACCGCGTCTCCAGAGATGATAATGCCAGGTGCGCTGCCTGTCTCGTCTACTACTGTACCGCGTCTCCATTGATGATTATGGCAGTTGCGGTGCCTGTCTCGTCTACTACTGTACCACGTCTCCAGAGATGATATGTTAGATTCATATCCTTTACCGGACGTCGCAATCAAACCAGCATTATTTAGTTGTTTGTGATTTACTAGGCAAGTATACGTTCGGTGGTTTGTCATTGCTTTGTGAACGACCGACGCTCATACCACTGTTACATTTCAACACTAGGAAGTCTGCTTCCAAATCGCTTTCAGCTGAATTCCCACCCATTATGGTGGATGGTGAGATGGTTATTAGTATACATATATCTATACTTCCACATGTTTTCTATAAACACAGTGGTTTCTAAATGTCGCATAATACCATCACGCTTTCCCAAAATGTTACTTCGACGTAAGATCTCTCCAAATACGGAATATCCCTTTAAGCAATCTCAAGTGGTGCCAAGATTTGGTTTCGCCGTCCTATTTATCCTTATCACAATTTAGATAAGATTGCCAGACATGTCCCTCAGGTTAATAGGCAGTCGGACTTTCAGACAGCAACTCGGCATCCATTTGACTCCAGCTCCAGCTTATCGTAACGATAGAACCCCCATGTATGTACGTAAAGAATAGGATGCTTAAATACGTATTTACGCAGTTTCCCGTTAGAATGTTTTCATATTTCTCATCTAACCATTTCTCTGATAAATTCAACACTTCATCTTTGCCCTTGTTAAACATATGTAAATGTATATTTCCTTTTGTCTCTTTTTGAATCGGTTAAAATCGGTTAAACTACTTATCTGATTAAGAACCACGGGATGATTAATCGTCTTAAGCAACTTCCCATATCTGCCATGGGATTATACATCCATAAAATGTTTTCATTGCTGTATAATACAACATGTATGTTACAACATTAACACCTCTTAAGTCATAATTGCGATACACCCCTTATTCCCATTTTCCGCCATCCATGTTTTGTTTGGCCCAAACCTATTTTTATTTGTCATTGAATCTGTTAAAGATGATCATTTGTGTTCATGTTTACCTACTTCCATCCTCAGTGTCACGAATTATTGTCCATTTTTCAACAGTCCGTTTTGTTACTTCATTGTCGCTTTTTGCATGCTTCGCAAATACGTGTACACTTAGTATGGTTTTATAGATATTACTATTCAATAAATTAAAGTGATCATAATTATCAACACAACACAGATGTCGCTAATGACAATGATAGTAAGCATAGAGTAAATAGAACATGTTGCAAGTTTCCTGTGCTTGAACGGGCAAAACCAAACGATGCCTATAAATGCTGTGTATTTCAGCTAACATAATTCACTACGCCACTTCAATATATGTCGAATTATTCATGTAGTATGTCCCTGGTGAGATATAACAAACTATGGCAGGCCATAAATTGTGAGGATATCTTATATATTGTTCGTATCATTAATATTCCAATTCATAACGAGAGAACATAGGTTAGAATTTGTATATTTAAGTGACTAAGATTTTAGGTCGAAACACAGTACTATAATTGAGTGTGTTCATTGTATTGAATGTGTTCCCTTTGATGGGTTGATAACCTATACAGTAGCGCACTACATACAGCAACATAGTAAGTGTTGGAGGTCCATAACTCTCAGCCTTCACTTTGGATTAGACACTTCCTTGAATGATCGTGCCACAATAAGTATTATTTATAATTTATGTCACGTGAAGTGTATATATTACTTTAAACCATGGCATAACCAGTAATGTGCATAACATACCAGAGGACGGCATAGTCGAATGGTTAAGAACGCGCGTTCTTTAACATCCAGGTTGATGCCAAGGTAAGGGGTTCAACCCCTACACCGTACAGGTGGACAAACATGTTGAGATCTCGTCCGTGACTTGTGGGTTCGTCTGATGGCAAGGGACATTAGTAATAGAGAAAGCTAATCCACACGCAAAATGCAGTCCAGTACTACTAGAAGTAGTGTGTATGGACTATGCTTGAGTTCAAGTAAGCGAGCGCCAAAAAAAAAAAAAAAAAAAAAGCCAGCATTTTCAATGTGTTTAGAACTGGCTCACAAACTGATTTTGGTATCAATATGTTAGGCACGATGGGCATAAATATTCAACATAATATAATCAACAATTCGTTGCCTTTATAACTAGTTCACAAACTGAGTACGAGAGACAGGACGCGGCAAGAACCGATATAAAATAAGTTGGACTTCCATGCCATTAGATTTGGCTCACACAATGATAAGTTAGCTTATCGCCGGATCTCTTTGTTACACATCAAGCTTTAAAGGATTTCAAAGGCAAGGGGGTCGACTTCATTGCACCGGATTTAACTCCGTATGGCTCGGTCCTTTTCGCCAGAGCGTCCTGTTGAAAGCGTCGCACAGAGTGTAAACTCCGTAGCTCCAGCGACGACCCCGAGGAGTCTCCGAGAAAATTGCGCTCGTAACCCAAATGACGTGGCCCGGAGTCGGACCACAACCTTCGGTAACCACTTCGCCACATAAACTCCTTGCACATCAACCTATTAGTCAATAAGTGCTCAGATCTCTCTCAGCGTGTATCAGATGACGCATATTGTGTATTGGTTGGCTATTGTTAACAGACCAATAAAAAGATATCAATTGTAACCAGAAAAAGAGTGTTGAAGTGCTACATAGTTATCACGATGTTCTTGATGATAAGTGCGTGATATGGTCGTTGTCTAGGTAACGATACTCCTGGTGTGTCAATTGAGCTATCTAACTGTCTTACAATATAATTCACCCCCGCAGTGCACATTCACCAGTCATTAAACAAGATTGCTTTGGCGCACATACTCCTTTATTGCAGAAAGAACACGGACAAACGGAACACAACTCTATATCCAGAAACAATATAATCCATAGAATATAAATATCCTCCTCACAACTTAACCAGCACACATCACTGCCTTCCCAAGCCTGCTGCATATCAAATCCACAAGACAGGTAATCCAGCTACTATCCACGGCTGGATCTCACACAATACACCCACACACTGGGTCTAGCCTCCACTAACTATTCAACCCACTCTGGGTTCAGGCCTCCATTAACTATCCAACCCCCACTGGGTTTTAGGCCTGCATTCACAACTGGGAGAACAACACAACAAAAGATCTGACCCACAGTCAGTCTAAGCTCCCACTTCTTCGACCACCGATCCGCTCGGCGCCAAAACATCAACTGTCTTGAAGTCCCATGACTTCACACAAAAATACACTGTCTCTTCCCCCATTCACCCTGGGGGGTCTGCACTCACCCTTAACATTATTACTCAGGGCTAGTTGTTTTTCTCGTAGTCTCGCTACAAAGGTCACTCACCTCAATGTCAATGACCCAGGCATATGTCAATAGTACTTGCACTTTTTAATGAATGTGAGGCATGGAAATTGATCAGACAAGTTGAAAAATTTAATGGTAGTGGAATTGTAGTTTCAGAGGAAAATGCAGAGAATATTATGGACAGATAGACAAACCAATGACCAAGTCTTACAAGAAGCTGATGAAAACCGTAAACTGATTAGAGTAATTAGATAAAGACAGTCACAATTATTTCGACACGTTACGAGAAGAAATAAATTTTATACTTGTGACAGCTGGCAAAATTGAGGAGAAAGAAGAAGAGGATGGCATAGAAGTAAATATCCGGATGAATTGTTCACTTGGCATGGTCGAGACAAGAACACGGAGCTGATCTACGACGCTGGTGATCGTGTAAGATGGCGCAACATGACCGCCCGCGCTTATCGACATGACACATTATCGTGATGATGACTATATCTGGGGACTTCCCGCATAGCGTTGTTGTCAATCTTGACCCCCCAAGTGATTTGACATTCTGGTGGTGTGGTGGAAGCTGCAGAATCACCCCCATTCCTTGAGTCATTTCCTCGTTCTGTGTCCCTGAGGGCTTTCAGAATTTCTGCCTGGTTCATTGCTCGTACGTCTTCAAAGCAGCCAAGCTTACATGTCTATCTGCTCTTTCGTTTTCTCTTATACCCGCGAGTGCCTTGTGATGCACGAAAGACTACCAGATTCAACATAAGATAACCAGGATTCAAACATCAATAGAAATGGCTCACAAACTGATTGTGGTGCCACCTTGTGAGGCACTAGAAGCGACAAGATCCAGCGGGAATAGCTCAAGGCATAACGAGGGGACGGAGCACGTACGGGAATGTTCTGAGTGCAGTGATGTCGGTTCTTAACTCAACTCAACTCAACTCAACTCAACTCAACTAGTTCAAGGCAAATTAAGATGAAAAGACATTTTAAAAGAGTTGTATATACTCTATATTAAAAAAGAAAACAACCTTGTTCATATTAGTTATTTGGTTGGCATACACTTCATTGCTTTCACTTGGTCACAGTAATAGGCTAGTGTGTTCTATTTTGTGAATATCAAAAGTGATTCTTTGACGAATTTGTAAAGCAACTTCATGTACGCAGAAGGAACCATGGAATTTACACTCGTGTATGGTTCTAGAGTATTATACAGATATATATTTATGGTGAATTGACATTAAGTAAACCATTCATTCTAACATTTTGAATAAAACATCAGGCATAACGCAATAAACAAATCAACGTGACAGAGATAAACTTCTATTCGAAAATAATTCACAAATAAACACACATGGTATTGCTTTGGCGCTCATAGAGGGAGAAGAAGGAAGTAGAGATTAGAGAACGCATTAGACAACATACAATTTGAAAGCTATAGTTACATCGAAATAACGACAGCGCCTTGCTGCAGGAACAAGTGTACTTCGACGCATGACCAACTAGACACCAATTGCTAAAAAGTGTCTTATTCAAAAATAATGAACTACAATAAACATGTGTGGAAGTCAATGGATTGTGAAATATGACATTATTTGTACAGTCGTTAATTTATCTTCCGTTGGTCTTGTGAGACAGGCATTGCTTATGGTCCTTTGTGATCTTTCACATGATATCAGTAAAGCGATGCCATCTTATTTATTAATTCCGACAAAGGATACCACGTATGCATGTGCTATGTCGCGGGACATATATATGATGTAGCTGTAGTTGTTGGTTTTGTTGTTCTGTCTGTCTGTCTGTCTGTCTGTCTGTCTGTCTGGCTGGCTGGCTGGCTGGCTGGCTGGCTGGCTGGCTGGCTGCCTGGCTGGCTGGCTGGCTGTCTGTCTGTCTGTCTGTCTGTCTGTCTGTCTGTATGTCTGTCTGTCTGTCTGTCTGTCTGTCTGTCTTTCTTTCTTTCACCTCCCAACGGAGTACAGGCTATAAACCAACTCCTGCAAAGCCATATGTAGACTTGTCCATGATTATTGGATTTTACAGCTACACTTTACTATAGTCCGTCTTTGAGGTAGTCCGTCTCGTGCCAACGGTTCTCAGTCGCCTCTTACGTCATACATGGTACGTTACAAACAGATTGTGGAAGAAGCTGAAGAGACAGCTGTTGGAGCAGCAGCCGCTGCAGATGAAGTAGGTGGAGGAGGGGGGAGGAGGAAGAGAAGGTGGAGGAGGAGGAGGAGGAGGAGGAGGAGGAGGAGGAGGCGTAGAAAAAGGAGGAGAAGAAAAATAACAAGAGGAAGAAGCAGCATGAAACACATTCTAAATGCAGTCTAAGGTGATAAAGAAAAAAAAATATTGATGACACGCTTTGGGTCCAATCACTGAATTGTAAGCTAGCATTTGGAAACTACCAGGAAAATTAGTGTAGATCTAACAAAGTAGTGAAGTATTTCCTAGGAACCAATTTTCCCTCTTCTCCAACTATCGCCAACATTCCCGAAGAGATCTTTGTATCAGACTTTCATTAAAATCAATTTGGTGGAGTTTTCATGCACGAATAGGCACGAAATTGAATTGATGAAGAAGAAGTAGTCATTAGGTACTTGGTGGGTTTTATTGTACAGAAGTAACACGCACTTCAATTGCAGGCTGAAACCAGCCATGGGTTAGTGGGATGAACAATTTCTTTCGGTACCAGAATAGAAAGGCCTGAATATCCGCGTATGTAAGTACAGTCACGTGTATAGGAAATAAGAAGAGTAAGATATGTGATTTAACTTGTAACACTGGTGGCAGAAAACATAAAACGATGGTAGATAAAATGATTTGTTTCTTAACTTAAAAGGAAAATACTCAAGACGACTTACTTCATGCATAGAAATATGATATAATATAATTAATCTATATATATAAAACAAAGTGTATGTATGTAAATATGTATGTCCTTTATTTTTTCGCTAACGGCCCATCCGATTGAGATGAAATTTTCTACACGTCTTTCTTTCATTCCAGAGCTGCCAACTGTGATATTTTTGTAGTGTGAAATCGCCTGCTTACTCAGTATTATTTCATTTTTCATTTTTCATTAAAATTTATATATAGCTAAGGGACTTAACTCTAGAAAAAGTTATTTCAAGGGGCATAACTTTTAATAACATTGTTGTATAACTTATAGTCATATTGTTGTATCGTTTTCAAAGATTTATAAACTCTTTGTCTATAGTTATGTACCGGCATATGAGTTATAATAAATAAATCTTTAAGGCAATTTCAAATTTTACATAAAAATAATGCATAATGCATAACATTGTAACTCATCTTTCTATGCTTAAGAAATTATCTTAAAGATGTTGAACAATATCATCGCAGAACCTCCACAAAAGCGGCCCTGAAACGCTACACAAAAGGCGGATAATGCAAACAGACATAACTAACCAGAAAGCACAAATAGCCGACAAACCACAAGACAAAAGACAACAGACACAAACAGAAGCAGGACCAGTCACAAGACCAGAGGACGAAAACCTAAGACAGGCTCTTAAAAGAGTACAGGAAGCAGAAGGAAAACTCGCAACTACCACCAAACATATGGAAGAGTCCACAGCAAAGATGGAAAAAACCGCACAAAGCATCGAAGAACAACTGGAAAAAATCAAAAAGATGGTAAATGACCAGGAAAGCAAACTACAAAAAATGGAAACAGAACACAATGAAATGTGGGATTTGCTCACCTCTGGTGTAAGAGGGAAAAACCCGATGTGGATGAACAGCCAGCTGAAGGAAATCAAAAACGAAATAGAATCAGTCCGAAATGAAGTCAGATCAACCTTCAATACTGTGATAGCTCACCAACGTGGAATACTCAAGGAGAAAACAGTACCACAGTGGCAGAGAAATCAATTGTATCCAGTAGAGGAAGCAACCAGCTACCATGACAATGAAAACAGCACAGACTCCGAAATATAAAGAATGGAGGACAACCAGAGACAGGGTCAGACAGCAATAACAGTAGAACCAAAAATGGATAACAGAAACGTGAGAATAATTCAGTGGAACTGCAGGGGCATTAAATCCCACCTCCCAGACATCATGAATCAACTGGGGAGCCAGAACTGTATTTATGCCCTGCAGGAAACCCACCTGAAACCAGATCAACAGTATAGGTGCCGCGGGTTCACGGCAATTAGACAGGACAGGACAGAAGCTAGAGGGGCGGGGTTGCCCTGTTAGTGCACGAACAGTTCCAGATCGTGGCACAAGAAACATTCCGCACCAAGAACTTGGAGTGTGTCAGTGCTACTATCACAGGGAACCCTAAAAACCTATCCATAATCAACGTATACTGTCCCAGAGGGGTAATTGAGGATGAAGACACCCAAGCCCTCCAAACCAGACTTACGTCAGAAGCCCTAATAGTGGGAGACTTCAACTGTCACCACCACACATGGGGAGCTACACAGAACGACAGGGCTGGTACAAAACTCATGAAGTTTATCGAAGACAATCAACTGGCAGTGCTCAACGATGGGACGGTAACCAGGATAGATCCCAGACCAAGCTGCCAAGACACAGCCATTGACCTGACAATAGCCACTATAGGTCTAGCAAGCAGCCAGTGGGAAGTGACAGAGGACACGAACACAGACCACCTACCCATAATAATCAACACCAGAACAAAACCCCAGTTAAGCGCCAACAACAACAGGCCAACCTTTCACTTCAAGAAAGCAAAATGGGAGCAGTTCAGAGAAGACATGAACAACACAGACCTGGAACAGCAGGAACGGGAAGACATTGACAAATATACAGAGAGGCTGACCAGTAACATACTGAGGATAGCCACCAAACATATCCCTAACAGAAATATGCCAGAATATCTAAGACCGGGTAAGAAAGAGCCCCAGACAACCCAAAAACAAAGGCACAACCCAGTGGCCTGGTGGAACGAAAAGTGTACAGCGGCACAACAAAATAGGAAAAGAGCGCTGCAGAAATACCAGAAAGCAAGGACAGAAGAGAATTTTGAAGTATTCAAGAAAACTCAGAAACGAAGCAAACAGAGCAGTAAAACATGCAAAAGAGAAGGAGTGGAAAAGATTCTGTCAAACACTCAGTCCAGACACACCAACCAGTAAGGTGTGGAAACAAATAAAAGCTATTCAAGGAAATAAAAAGGCCAGCAAAATCCCAACCATCAAAAGCACGAAACTAGCAGTAACAGACCAGGACAAAGCCAAAGTGTTCGGAGAATACTTCCACGAAGTCTGCTCTAACAAAAGACTAGGAAGCAATGAAAGACAAAGAAGGGAGGAAATGACACAAGAGCTAAAAGACACAGCAGACGAAAACATCGAAGAACACTTTATGGATGCAGACATCACAACAGAAGAGGTGATGTCAGCCCTAAACGAAAAATCTGACACTGCGGCTGGGGCGGACATACTAAATTATACCATCCTCAAAAAGCTCCCGAATAACACCATAAAAACGATTACTAAGCTGTTTAATGTAATATGGCAGACGGGAAAGATCCCCAGGCAGTGGAAAACAGCCACGATTATCCCAGTCAAGAAACTAGGGAAAGAACCAACAAGGGTAGAATCATACCGCCCTATCTCACTGACATCGCAACCTGGGCAAAGTTATGGAGACAGTGATAAATAAAAGAATATCATTCTTCCTGGAGAAGAATGAACTGTACAGCCATACGCAATCCGGGTTTAGAGCCAACAGGTGCACGATGGATCAGATCATTAAATTGGAAAACCACGTAAAGAAAGGATTTAAGAGAGGTGAAAAGACGTTGGCTGTATTCCTGGACCTAGCTCAGGCGTACGATCAATGCTGGAGTGAAGCCGCACTAATTAAACTGAAGAAAGTAGGCATAACTGGTAGAACCTACAAATACATTGAAAACTTCCTCCAAGATAGAAGATTCTCAGTGAGGGTAGGGAGTGAGGTTTCCGACACATATGTGCAGGAGAACGGCATTCCCCAGGGATCGGTCATCTCACCTACAATCTTTTCAATACTGGTGAACGACCTGACAGATGAGATTCAAGACCAGAAAACAGGACTTTCTCAATTCGCGGATGACTGCGCCATATGGAGGAGCGCCAAGGCGGCAAAGAATACAAGAGGACCCCTCCAAAAACAAATAAACAAGATAACAGCTTGGATGGATAAATGGGGTTTCAAAATCAATACCAATAAGACGGTTAGCATGGTATTTAGCAGCAAGAAGAAGATAAACCGTGACAAGGACTGGAAAATAGAGATAAAAGGGGAAACCATCAAGAGAACAAAGAGCACAGTGTTCCTAGGAATGACCCTGGACGAACAGATGAACTGGTCAAAAGCATATAAGCCAGACATTAGAAAAATGCAAGAAAGCGAGCAACCTACTGCGGGTGATAAAAGGTAACGGTTGGGGTGCCCACACCAAAACAATGCTGATGTTCTATAAAGCATTTATCAGGGGCAAGTTAGAATACGGCAGCATTGTGTACGACTCAGCCTCAGAAGCCAACAAGAGGAAGCTAGACACCATACAGACCCAAGCGCTAAACATCATCTTGGGTGCTGGAAAAGGTACATCCAGAGAAGCCATGGAGGTAGCACTGGGTGTGCTTCCACTGAGTCTGAGGCGTAAACAGCTGACGTATAACTACTGGCTTAAGGTAGCCCAAGACAAAAACCACCCTGGATACCAAACGTTCAGCGACATCAACAGCAAAAGGGGGGGGGGGGGGGGGCATCCCAATTGTAAAACTGCAAAGACCGGCAGGGTGGGAAGCAGCAGAGAAGATGAAGGAAGAAACTGAGCTAGCAGAGACCCTGAAACAGACAAGACGGTTCAAGCCAACAATCCCACCATGGGAACTAACAGCCCATTCACTGACTGTAGCCTAGCAAAGTCCATCACCAAAGGACACGGAGGATACAGATGCAAGAGACACGGCCGAGGAATACATACAAGAATTCAGTAAGGACAACCTCATAATATACACAGACGGGTCCAAAAACGAACAGGGAGAGGTAGGAGCAGGGGTAGTGGTCCCAGACTGGAAGCTGAAGAGACAGTTCAAGCTAACAGACCAGACAGCAGTATGCACGGCCGAACTGGTTGCCATACTGAAAGGTCTAGAGGTCGCAGCCGAAAATCCACCACTGAGACTGTGTATATTAACAGACTCCCTGTCATCAGTACAAACGCTCGGGAACTTCAAGAGAGGCAACAGACCTGACATAAAAGAGGAGATACTAGCGACAGCCACTAACCTCAGGTACATGGGTTGCCAAGTCACCATCGGATGGATACCAGCACACAGGGGTATCCCGGGAAACGAACAGGCAGACAGAGCGGCGAAACGGGGATTAACCAGCACTAAACAAATCTGCACAGGCCTAGGTAAAGTAGAAGGGAAGAATATAGTCAAAAACTACATTCTCAAGGAATGGAGGCAACAGTGGCGAGACAGCGATAAAGGCCGTCATGCCTTCCAAGTATTGGGTGAACCAAGATTCAAGCCACAAGTCAAGACCAACATGAAAGCACCGGCAAACAGACAACTGTGGAGAATCAGATTAGGCAATTGGAAAGACACAAGAGAGAACCCAAACTGCAGAGTCTGCCGAGAAAACAACACCATCGAACACTACTTATTAGTATGCGACAAGTACAATAGAGAGCGAAGGGACCTGAGAGATCACTTCGTCAAAATTGGGAACCCAATGACAATGACGGAGTGCCTACACATAAACAGCAGACAGTTCCTATGCAGAACAGGGAAGACCGTATAACCTCCCTACACTGTATATATGTATATGTATGTTTGTTTGTATTTGTTCATGTTTATATATGTTATTAAAAAACAAAAAAACCAAAAAAAAACAAAAAAAAAAACCTGGCGGGTTGAATGGCGGGAAGGTGAGTTGGCTCTTCCGGTAGAGCACCTGAACTAGGAAGACAGGGAGACCTGGTCATCTTGTTGCCACGCCACACCCACACGCGATGAAGAAAACCGCCAAAACTCACAAGCGTAAAGGAGTTTGTAACACTGACCGGGGGGAACAACTTGAGACTTGCAATTAAATGCTCTGCCCTTGCCTACATCAAGTCCTTGTGAGGACTGGACATGACCGGGACTAGCCCCGAGGAGAATAACACAAGAAACTACAAACAGTTAGCAGTGCTAACAGAGAAAAGAAGCCAAAAAACGAGAGAATGCAGGCCCAATAGGCCCAACCAAGGACCGGTCTTAACCAGGACCAGCACAAAACAAATCTATCCGACGAACAAAGCGGAATCAATAAAACTAGCAGGAATTAGGACTAACAATCCACACAACTACGGCTCTCAACAATAACCACAGCGATGAAGCAGGTTAGACGAGGCCGAATTTGGAATTTTTTTTTTGGAAAAATGGCAATGGCAATGGCATCGCATCTTTAATGTTTTCCGCTATCATATCGGCACGATTCGCTTGACAGCACTTCTCAGCGCTATCAAGCCAAGACGCCTTACACATTTCAAGCAGCCTGATACGGGGGGAAAATGGCACGTCGTAATAGCACAAAGAAACAAGCAGCTTCCAAGATGCATAGTGAGAAAACCGACCAGACTATCAAGAAGACGAACCTACCTTTGGAGAGTCTGCATGCAAGCTGTAATAAAGTATCTGAACCTACAGTCAATGAAACTACCAATAAGAAGAGCGAACGACTACCCACAGACGAACACAAAAACTTGTGAGAGGAAGGAGGACCAAGACACCAGAATCAGAAACACTGATTCAAACACAGTCAGATGGGTGGTCAAGCGGCTAAAAATGGAGCTTACTGATGAACAAATACAGAAGCAGCTGCAGGAAGAAAATCTTCACGTCAACATTTTGAAGGCAGAGCGGATTCTTACCTACTCAGAATTAAATGAGATGCTCCACACCAGTGACTGGGCGAACCCGGGCCGGGTCAGGCAGACAGACAGACAGACAGACAGACAGACAGACAGACAGACAGATAGATAGATAGATAGATAGATAGATAGATAGATAGATAGATAGATAGATAGATAGATAAATAGACAGGGAGGGAGGGATAGACGGAGGGAGAGACAGAGGGATGGGTCTATTAGACAGACAGACAGACAGACAGACAGACAGAGATAGATAGATAGATAGACAAACAGACTGACAGACACAGACAGACAGACAGACAGACAGACAGACAGACAGACAGACAGACAGACAGACAGACAGACAGACAGATAGTCGGTAACGGGAACGAGAACTTATATGACTACTTATATGAATTAAATGAGATGCTCCCCACCAGGGACTGGGAGAAGCCGGGCCGGGTCAGGCAGACAGACAGACAGACAGACAGACAATACAGACAGACAGACAATACAGACAGACAGACAGACAGACAGACAGACAGACAGACAGACAGACAGACAGACAGACAGACAGACAGACAGACAGACAGATAGATAGATAGATAGATAGATAGATAGATAGATAGATAGACAAACAGACAGGGAGGGAGGGAGGGAGGGATAGACGGAGGCAGAGACAGAGGGATGGGTCTATTAGACAGACAGACAGACAGACAGAGATAGATAGATAGACAAACAGACAGACAGACACAGACAGACAGACAGACAGACAGACAGACAGACAGACAGACAGACAGACAGACAGACAGACAGACAGACAGACAGACAGACAGACAGACAGATAGTCGGTAACGGGAACGAGAACTTATATGACTACTTATATGAATTAAATGAGATGCTCCCCACCAGGGACTGGGCGAAGCCGGGCCGGGTCAGCTAGTATCATATATATATATATATATATATATATATATATATATATATATATATATATATATATATATATATATATATGTGTGTGTGTGTGTGTGTGTGGGGGGGGGTGCGTGTGTTTAAAGATTTAATGGCCAGCGCTATAGGTAAATGACTTGGAGAATACGAGCAGAAGTAGAGAAGGAAGAAGAAGAAGAAGAAGAAGAAGAAGAAGAAGAAGAAGAAGAAGAAGAAGAAGAAGAAGAAGAAGAAGAAGAAGAAGATGAAGATGAAGAGGAGGAGGAGGAGGAGATGAAGAAGAAGAAGAAGAAGAAGAAGAAGAAGAAGAAGAAGAAGAAGAAGAAGAAGAAGAAGAAGAAGAAGAAGAAGAAGAAGAAGAAGAAGAAGAAGAAGAAGAGCATCAACAACAACAACAACACCATCATCATCAACAACAACAACAACAACAACAACAACAACAACAACAACAACAACAACTACATGGAGGACGAGGTGGAGAAGTGAATGGAGAAGAAACAGAACGAGGAAGAGACGAAGAAGCAGATTAGCACCCTGATAATGACAGACACAAGCGGTGATATTGCATATATTAGATACTGGAACTGTCTCCGAACTGTCAATGACAGAGAATGAACACCTAAGTAATACTGGAACTGCCTCCGAGCTGTCAATGACACAGAAGGAACATCTAAGTGTTTGACTGGAATGTACTGAATTATATGTTATTAACAGCTAAAAAATGTTTTGCGTATCCTTTACAGGACATCGCTGTCAACATCAGCATCTTTCAGCTGATTGTTGATTTCTTGGCAAGATTACGCTCCGTAGTTTGCCATTGCTTTTTGAGCGGCCGGCTCACATGCCCCGTAAGTTACCGACGCGATTCGAACCACCGCTGATTCTCACCGTCGTCATGTTACCTACGAGAGTATACGAGATTACGGAGAAATGTCGCTAACCTCTAGGCCAGGAAGCCGGCTATTAACAGCTAGCATACATAATATATACCATAGGCCTTCTCGGTACAATCGTTATTGGGCATGTTATTGGGAGAATTAATCTTGAAAACTTAGTGACAAATAGGAAACTCTATGGGATAAGAATAAAGCGAAAAGGAATAAATACATCGTTATAATTATGTACCTTGCCGATACTCGTGGGCGGTCATAGTTTGCCCTCTCACACAATCACCAGAGGCGTTTATCAGCTCTGTGTTTCTGTCTCGACCATGCCATGTGGCCACGCAATCCAGATATGTACTTCTTTGCCTTCCCTGTGTTATTTTCCCATCAATCTTGCCAGTTGTCACCAAGTTCTCTAGTATATGTCTTCTCATAACGTGGCCAACAAATTGTGACTATTTGTGTCTTATTTCGCTAATCATTTTTCAGTATTCATATGTTTCTTGTGGGATGGGTTCATTTATTTTTCAGTCTGTCAATGGTATTCTTTGCAGTTTCCTCAGAAACAGCACTTCTACTATGATTAGATTTGTTTCACTGTGTACAATAACCGTATCTACAAAATGTTGCAGATCCTGCTCATTGTCTGTATCAATACTGTCATCACTGTCAAACTGTCATTTGCCGCCTATATTGTACTAACTTGCAGTGTATGACATAGGGGTCGGAAAGGGGGAGGGGGTGTCTTGAGCCTGAGGAGTTAAGTTGAGCTAAGAACTGATATCACTGCATTCGGGACATTCTCTTTCGCGCTCTGCCCTCGCGTTCAACAGCCAGCGAAGAGTCACACTACTAATCGTTTCCACCGCTATCTGATTGAATGTTCTCCTGGCCTTCCCTCTCAGTTTTTAGATTGTACCAGAACCCCTGCCAATCCCCCGGAATCTCATACTTTCCACATACGGGTTCTCTATCTGTTACCCTACTTTCTCCACCTGATCCTACAGGCGCACAACCACATCCCTCTTGTCCATAAGTAATCTAACACCATGAGGCGCATTCCCTGCCAGCCTATCAGCCTGTTCATTGCCCCGGCACTCCCGTATAGCCAGGGCAAAATATCCATACAATTATCACAATCTGTGACCTCTGAAGCGAGGTGAGTCATTCCACGCGAAACATTCCTTTCTCCACTTTACCAAGAATACTCCTTGAGTCCGGGATGAAGACAATATATGTTGCATTGGTCTCCTCTAACCGATGGAATGCCACTGTGACTGCTTCCACCTTTCATCTCATGCTGGAGGACGTAGTCTCATATGCCAGACTCTCCTGTTTTAAGAATCGTCCATTAGCCTTCGAAAAGAAACCCCAACCACTCCGTCTCTTTCTCACCATTGACCCTCAGTATAGATCAATATGTCACGTTGATGTGTGTTGCGTGAGGAATTAATGCCTCCTGATTAGTGCAGTCACTGTGCAGATTAGGGTTTTCTTTTTGGCCCCGACAGACAAAAATCCATACCTTACTGAGGATTCGAACCCAGGTCTCCCGAAGGAGAATCCGGAATTCTAACCATTCGGCCAGACGCTCCATCAATACTGTATCAACCGCATATCTAATGTCATTTATGTTTTTCCTCCAGTGGCGATTCCTCTCATTTCCTCTACATCTCTAAGACAATGTTCACTGTACATGATCTCATCTCATCTTGTTCCTCTTGGACCTTGCGGTGTCGAGGTGAATTATAAGCAGCGAGAGTGTGCCCGTTTATGGGCTTCTTGTATCGAGATTCCTATGGTCTCTGCTATTCCCTCTATCTGTCGTTCTTTTTCTGCTTTCATTTGATCTGTACATCATGGTTTGTTGTGGTATACTGTTAGTTGGTAATCTAGGTACATGTCCATACCATTTAACTTGCTGCCCTGTGATAAAATCTAGCGCTGCTATAACCCCCATTTTAGTCGATTCGATTTTCAAGAAAAAAAAGTTCAAATTCGGTCTCGTTAAACGTCCCTCTTCATCTTTGGTTATTGTTGAGATCCATGGTTGTGCGGACTGTTAGTCTCTATTTATACTGGTTTTATTGGGTCCGCACTGTTTGTCGGATAGGGTTATTTTTTGTGCTGCTTGGTAACTTCCTTTCTGTCTTATGTTGGTCCTTAATTCTTTACTGATTATTTTATCTCTTCGAAACACATCCAGTATTCTTCTTAATAATCTCATTTCTGTTGTTATTTATCTTTTCTCTTTATCTGTCAACCTCCAGGTATGGCATTGTACGGGACGGACTCCCCTTGGTCATTTTCGTTTTTTTTTGTCCTAAACCTGCGACTGACCTAGCAAGCCGGCAGAAGATTTATATACTACTCGTAGAAAAACTAAGAAACACAGGGATGGCTTGGCTTAAATGACATAATCAGGACAAGAATGCAGACCTGACCCGAGACTCTGATGATAGAGAACCATGACCACCGCTACCATGAACCCAAACGTGGGTTAATGAAGAAAGTAACGGCGATGAGTTAGACTCACAGGACTAGAGAGAATTATAGATCTAGTGAGGAAAAACATGAATTGAAAACAATTCTCGGAACAGTGGAACAAAGACGTTGAGGCTAGCAACCATCAGCCGCCACGGGCTGTCACAGACCATCACGTGATTATGACATAACGTGCTCCGAAAACTGAATTGCAACTCCATTCGGTCCGGAACAGCGATAGAAGCAACATAGTAATATTGTAACATCGTAGCATTGTAACATTTCATTTACAAGGGACATTGTGTCCATTTGATGAAAGTTTTGAAGGAAGGAGCTGTGTGACATTAACTATATTTATCTATAGGAGCTGGTTGAGCCAACAGGAATTTCGACAGTACGACAGAATTTCAGTCAGGCGTTACAGCCATGAAAGGTGACGTATAAAAGTTGACAAATGGGTTAAGGGAAGTTAGCCGGGTGTGTGTAACTAGTGTGTTCTTATCAGCGGCCAAACTGTGTGTGGTATTAACAGTAGTTCTGTGACATTCGGCATAGCGGTGAGATGGCAAATAATCCGTTGACGACAGGGGCCATTTAATAACTAGGGACTCCGGGCGGATGACCATACACAGAAACACGGAACAATGCAGAATAACTATGATTGATGTAACGCACTGGTGGATCTGTGTCACCGTTAGTCACCCAATAAACGTTGTGTATGCATTGAGACGCCTAGGTGTTAAAGTGATTTTTGTCTCCGCTGTGGAAATCCATAATTGTATATTGTGTGTTTTGTAAAACAATCCATTTCAATCAACTACATGTAAATCACAGTATGGCAACCACATGGTATATGATGATCCTAATGATAAAGATAATCATGATGATGAATTGATCTAGTTCCGTGTTAGCTAGCAAGACAATGCAGTTCCTCATCTCCTCATCGTTTGTTTAGGTTGTGGACTCAAGAGAGATAATATCTGAGAATAGTGATTCTGGAAACCAAAATAACTTGTGGACCATGGTCAAGTAATCAATATTTTAGTTCTAGGTTTGCACTTTTCTTGTGTGTCTGATTACATTATCCCCGGTAATTCCACGGTATAAGAAGGGATCCCGGACGACAGAACAGGGATATTCTAGAAGTACTTTCAGCGATATCTCGTCCCTTAGGTTGCCACACAGCTCAATAATGTAGATTAGGTTCGTAGTTGGTAGTCCTGGAAAATGGGTAATTTAATTACTGCATTACTTATAACGTGTTTTTCTTTGACATCAGCTGGAGAATATGTGTCATGTAATAATGCAGGAAAGAGAACTGTGTTGCTGCTTTGGTTGGATTATACATCTCGTTCCGTCTCTTTCTCTCTCTCTCTCTCTCTCTCTCTCTCTCTCTCTCTCTCTCTCTCTCTCTCTCTCTCACACACTCTCTCTCACTCTGTCTGTCTGTCTGTCTCTAACTATGTCTGCCTGTCAGTATCTCTCTCTCTATGTCTTTCTCTCTCTCTCTCTGTCTGCCTATCTGTTTATATATCTCTCTATTTCTGTCTGTCTGTCTGTCTGTCTGTCTGTCTGTCTGTCTGTCTGTCTGTCTGTCTGTCTGTCTGTCTGTCTGTCTGTCTGTCTGTCTGTCTGTCTGCCTACCTGCCTGCCTGCCTGCCTGCCTGCCTGCCTGCCTGTCTGTCAGTATCTCTCTCTCTCTCTCTATGTCTTTCTCTCTCTCTCTCTGTCTGCCTATCTGTTTATATCTCTCTCTATTTCTGTCTGTCTGTCTGTCTGTCTGTCTGTCTGTCTGTCTGTCTGTCTGTCTGTCTGTCTGTCTGTCTGTCTGTCTGTCTGTCTGTCTGTATCTCTCTCTCTCTCTCTCTCTCTCTCTCTCTCTCTCTCTATGTCTTTCTCTCTCTCTCTCTGTCTGCCTATCTGTTTATATCTCTCTATATTTCTGTCTGTCTGTCTGTCTGTCTGTCTCTAACTATGTCTGCCTGTCAGTATATCTCTCTCTCTCTCTCTCTCTCTCTCTCTCTCTCTCTCTCTCTCTCTCTCTCTCTCTCACTTTTTTTTCTCTCTCTTATTTTGTGTCTTTCATTTCGTTTTCATATTTTACTTAAGCTTTATTAGTGTTCCTTTTTCGCTTACTGCCATTGTATTATTTCTGCTTAATTTATCTTTCTTTCTTCGAGACTGTCTTTTTTTATTTTAAATCTATCACTTCCTTTATTTCGATTAGTCTTTCTGTATTCTATATTTGTTTAAAGTTTTCGCTGCTTTTCCCCCCTATGATTTCGATGTGTCTATCTCTTTTCTTATTCTGTTTATTTTATATGGTTCTTTCTTTTATTGTATCTAATTCTTTAAAAATATCAATATTTCATTGATACATTCATTCATTCATTCATTCATTCATTTATTCACTCATGCATCCATTCATTGTCGTTCAAGAGAGAACACATGAGCAGGTGTATTATTGATTGGAGAAAATAAGCATACACGGACACAGGAAATATGTCGGCACCATCAATCAAGTGTCTACACTGAATATTGGAGGTAATAGACTTGGAACACTCCTCTCTCCGGCTCTCATTGTGCACTCTCACAGACTGCTGGTTATTAACGCTGCACTGCTATCTATCTATATCCTCGCTAGTAGACTGATTGACTGCTGATCGTTATGTGTCACTATTTATCATCTCTAGTAGACTGATTGACTGCCGATCATTGTGTATCACCAGGCTTGTCCATGGGTCACAATTTTCAGTCCCATCCCATCCGATCCCATGGTAGCTTATGTCTGTCCCATCCCATCCCACGGGATTCCCATGATAATATTATGGAATACGGTTCAAATAAAATTATGAAATTAATGAAAGTTTAGGATTAGTCTCTACTAAATAGAACTACATGTACAAATAGACATCTAAAACAACATAATTTATTAATTTTAATCCATCCATCCATCATGTGCCATGCCGGTAAGCGTGGGCGGTCATGTTCTGCCATCTCACTCGATCACCAGAGTCGTGGATCAGCTCCGTGTTTCTGTCTCGACCATGCCACAAGGCCAAGCCATCCAGGTACTTGGTTCTAGGTCTTCCCCATGGTCTGTTCCCCTCAATCTTACCAGTTGTCACCAAGTTCTCCAAATCATTTCTTCTCATAACATGCCCAAACAATTGTGACTGTCTACGTCTAATGTCTCTAATCAGTTTACGATCTTCATTTGTTTCTTGAAGGACTTGTTCATTGGTCTTTCTGGCTGTCCATGGTATTCTTTGCATTTTCCTCAGAAACCACATTTCTACAGCCATCAGATGTTTTTCAGCCTGACTGCTCATTGTCCAAGCTTCACATCCATATAAAAGTATAGGTTCTATGTAGCATCTCAACACTCTTTTTCTCGTTTCAATTGACATCTTTTTTTATTAGTCAGTATGTTTTTCATCTTGCTAAAGGCTACTTTTGCCATGGCGATTCTTGTTCTAATCTCTTCAAGGCATCTCACATCAGATGTTATTACGGTTCCGAGATAATTGTACCTATTCACTTGTTGAAGAATATTCCCATTTACTTGTATATTACATTGTGGTATTTCGTTCTTCCTAGTGACGACCATAATCTGTCTTTTTACAATTTAATTCTAACCCTAGTTGTTCACTGTGTGTAACAACCGCATCTACTAAATTTTTCAAGGTCCTGTTCATTGTCTGCAATCAAGACTGTATAATCTGCATGTCTAATGTTATTGATGCATCGTCCCCCAATGTTGATTCCTCCATATCTTCAATATTTCTGAAAATATTTTCACTGTACAGGGAAAACAGATCTGGAGACATTACACATCCCTGTCTCACACCTCTCTTAATAGGCTGATATTGGCTTACTTCATTATCAACTCTTATGGCAGCTTGTTGTTTCCAATATATGTTTTTTACAAGTCTAAAGTCTTCTCCATCAATTTGTAGATCTTTAAGCATTCTTATCATGTTGACATGTCTCACTTTATCGAAAACCTGTGTGTAGTTAATAACTCTTTGCATGATAATTCTTAGCAAAATCTTCGTGATGTGACTCATTATACTAATTGTTCGATGTTGATCACATTCCAAATCTCCTGATTTCTTTGGAATTGCAATAAATACATAATTACATAACTCATGAGGTATATTTCCAGTATCATATATTGTATTAAGCAGACTGGTAACTTTATCTATTCCATATTCTTCTAAAGCATTAATCATTTCTGTTGTGACGCTGTCTGGACCGGGGGTCTTGCCAGATTTCATATGGTTCAGAGCATTCTGAACCTCCATCTTCAAAATAGCTGGTCCTTCATTATTATTTTGAACATCATACTGTTCGTCTCTGTTATCGTCATAAAGGTTTTTCACGTAATCTGACCATACATGTAAGATCTGATCTTTTTCTATTATGACTCTTCCATCTTTTGTCTTTAGGCAGCCTGCTGATGTACGTGTTCTTTGATTAGTAAGCTCCTAAATTCTTTTGTGCATTAGTTTCGCATTTTTATTGTTGTGTTGTTTTTCAATTTCTCTGCAGTTTTTCTCAAGCCATGTTTCTTCATATTTGGCAGGATTATTTTGTGTTTGTGTTTGTGTGTTGGCGGGTTCTGCTGTATATAGGTCAGTGTAGTACTGTTGGAATGTTTCTAGTATATGAATTGCCTCTGTTTGTGTGTTTCCTTGCATGTTTGTTATTGCTCCTATGTGTCTGTTGCGTTGAATGTTTTGTTCTAATGCAAGGTGTTGTTTATTGGGACTTTCTTCTGATATGTTAGTAAGTTCATTTCGAAGGAGTGCACCACGGAATGTGTGTTGCTGGTGTTGTTCTAATTGTGATTCTAGTGTGTGTAGGTGTAATGCATTCCTGTCAGTCTGTTTTGTGAGTTGTGTTGCTGTCTGTATGATATGTTCTTGGTGTTGTCTGTCTTTATGCTAAATGTTGTGTTCTATAACGTATTGTATTCTGTAGTAAATCCCAAATTTGTGTTATGTTGTCGGTGGGTGTACTATTAGTGTATCTTAGAAAAAGGTGTGTCATGTGTTTTACATAACCTGTGTTTTGGAGTAATGTGTTATTGAACTTCCAATGTGGTGTTCTTTTTGATGGTCTTGTATTTGTAGTGTCTGTAGTGATGTGTGTTAGTACCTCTTTGTGATCTGTATATTGTAGTGTTTCTTGTAGATGTTGTGTGTGTATTATGTGGTGTGTTGAAGGTGTGTATATTCTATCTAGTCTGGCTGATCTATTGTAAGCCCTATTTTTGTGAGTTATTGCAATGTCATTAGGGTGTTTGTATCTGAAAGCGTCTGTTAAATTGTGTGTGTCTAAGGTATTTTTTAGTATATCCAGTTGATGTATTCCATTTCTGTCATTGCTCCTTAATTGTGTCTGATTCCTGCTTTGCCTCCCCCTACGATATCCACATCTGAGAGTACAAAATTGAAATCCCTTGCAAGGATAACATTTTGCCCTCTGTATGTTTGTATAAGCAGGGTGTCTAGTTCTTGGTAAAAATTTGGTTGATGATTGTAATTAGATGGTGCATGTATGTTCACTATGGTGTTTTTAACCTGTATTATGGAGATTCGTCCCTGGTTATCTGTGTGTATTTTAATTATATCCCACCTGTCTGATGTCTGCAGAATAGTTGTTCCTGACCCAATTTTGTGTTTGCCTAAACTATAGCATGAATGTTTGAGGTCTAGCTGTGTGGTGATATGTTGTGCGAATGATTTTCGAACATATGTTTGTTTCTTGTAGTAGTATAAAGTCTGTTTTGTGTTTGTTTATTGGTGTCATAATGTGTTGTAATTTTGTACGTATGCCACAAATGTTTAAAGTAATAATAATTAAATCACTAGTCATTGTAATTTAAGCAAAAACAATAAATGAGATATAATAACTATATCGATTCTACACACTAACGTTGTTATCCATGATGGGTACATTTAGGCGAGCGAGTCTTTAGTAACAAAAGTTTGTGTGAGAGGGTCATCTTGATCCTCGTTCTTATCACTTGTGTCGGTGTCTACAAAGAGAGTGTCTGGTATGCTGTATGTGTCGTCATTAGTCTTGTACTTGTGTCTCCTCTTGTTGTTCTTGTTCAGTTTTCTTTGTCTTGCCTATAGTAGCTTTGACTTTTTCTTTCTTTGGCGGTGATAAGTCGTCTGTTTCTGTGTCTTCGCTGTATTTTGACTGCAGTAGTCTTATGTTAGCCCATTTTCTCTTCATTGGTTTTTTTACGATTTGAAAACCGTCAGAGTCTTCGTTCCTTACAGAGGGCGACCAGATTGGCTTTTTAACGTCAAATTTGACAAATGTGGCTTTTTTAAAACAGGTTTGGCGCCAGAAAATCAGTTTGTCTTTTTACCTTTTTTCTTGGCTTTTTTACAATTTGCAATGGCATATGCCTTTTTTTGAATTTTTCAAGTTAATTGTTGTCTTGGTTTACTATTTTTTAGCTAAAACAAATGCAAAACGATAAGCTTAGCGTATGGCTTTCGTACTTTACTTGTACCTGGTCATGTGCTATGCGCACTGACGCACTGCGCAGCTTTCTGTCTAGTTCAGTTTTCAAATTCATTATACCTTCATCTCAAGTATTTATTCTTATTGGGCCTATTATTATTATCATGCCAAAGTGGAAACCATCTTATGATACTATTCGGAAATATAATGATCCAAAACATTGTTTTCCCGTGATGAATTTGAATAACGAAGACACAAACAATAGATTGCACGATTTATTGCCTGGCATATTTCGTTGCATCTCGTCAGGTATATACTGCAGAAATCACACAGCGAGATGGCTAGCTGAAATTTTAAAGCCAGTACGACAGTCCTTCGATCCAAGAACACTCAGAGATACATTCGAACTGGTGGAATTATTGGATACTATGGACATAAACAACAAACACATGGCATGCATGGATATTGCCTCTTTATTCACCAACGTTCCATTAGATGAGACCGTGAATATAATAAGCGAACGCATTAGAGACAAACAACTAAAACTAGGCATACCATCAGCTATTCTAGAGAGGCTATTAAAATTATGTACTGCCAACATACAATTCAACTTTCTCAACAAGTCATATCGCCAAATTGACGGAGTGGCCATGGGGAGCCCACTTGGACCTATTCTAGCGGACATCTTCATGGCACACTTAGAAGAAAAGAGATCCTCAGAAATCAATAACTTGGCCTTTTACCGTCGTTACGTGGACTATATACTAATTATCACCACAGACGAGCTACAAGCAACGTCGTTCCAGGCCACAATGAACGAGACACATACAAACATCTCTTTATCTATGGAACACGAACACAACGAAGCGTTGCCGTTTCTAGATATCCTAATGAGACGTAGAGCAGACGGCACAATTCAAAGATCGGTGTACCGCAAAGAAACATGGACTGGCCAATACTTAAATTTTCAGAGCTTCGCACCTGTCCAGTACAAACGGGGCTTAGTACGGACCCTGTTTGACCGTGCTAGGAAGATATGCACCCAGGACACACTGACAGATGAATTTGAAACTCTGAAGAATGCCTTAAACCTGAATGGGTACTCCACAGGATTTATAAAGCGCCATTGCCAACAGCCCAAACCGAAATCATAAGTAACTACAGTCCCTAAACTCAAGGTATTCATCCAGCTAACCTTCCGAGGAGATGACGTAATGCAACGTCTGCGGGACCGGCTCACCACAGCAGTCGAGCGAACATTCTGTGCTGCAACTCTAGTCATCAGGTACAGAAACACACCGATCCCCGTCCCAGCAGTAAAAGAACCTGTAGCTTTGTACGCCAAATCAAATTGTATTTACCAATTTACATGCAGATGCGAGGCCATCTACATAGGCAGAACTGAGCGACAGTTACATTGCAGGGTTTCGGAACACATTCCGAATTGGGTGGACAAGATACTACACACAGAAGATGGTAGCCTAGGCAGGCCGACACACCGGAACAGTCCGGCTTCATCGGTCGGAGACATGTGCTCGAGAGCGGTCACGTGGTTGAAAGAGACAGTGCCTTCCGTGTGTTGTTCAACACACAAAGTAGTCGATTGTTAAAGTTTGCTGAAGCTATAATAATCAACCTTCGTAAGCCGTCCTTGTGCAAGCAGAAAGACATGTTAGTCAGTTTAAAATTACCGTGGTAGACAATCGAAATTACTGTGCGAACATGTGTATATTTCAGTTTGAAGGATTTATCTAATTACTTCACGTAAGTTGTGTGATTTCTGCAGTATGTACCTGACGAGATGCAGCGAAATATGCCAGGCAATAAATCGTGCAATATAATGATCAATGGGGAAAAGACATTTGTGTGGCTAAAGAAATCCACTGACGGTTCTAAACAGGCATATTGCAAATTGTGCCATTGTAATATTGTTCCAAGATTTTCAAATCTCGCAAACCACGCAACAGAAAAACACAAGCGGAGCACACCATCTTCTTCACAAAAATCACTTTCAGTGGTGACAATAAGCAAGAAAATTGATGATAAAGTCACATTAGCAGAGTTACAAATTATTGTTAGCATGGCCTGCCATAGTGCCATAGGCACCATCGATCACCTAGGTGAAATAATGGTAGCCGATGGATGTGGCAGCACTCTTGGTCAGATAAAATTGCACCGAACGAAGTGCATATCACTAATGAAAAATGTTATTTCACCGTCTTTAAGATCTGATCTAATTCTAGATCTGCAAAACAAGAATTATGCACTCATCATTGATGAGTCCACTGATGTCTCGACCCAAAAGTATTTGTGCATTTTAGTTAGATACCTCAGCGATAAAAGAAATGAAATTACTACTAGTTTTCTAGGTTTGATTCCAGTTCAGGGGGATACAGGAGAGAATATATTTAATTTGATTAACACTGAAATTTAAAAATGTAATCAATAATTAAAAAATTGCATTGGTTTTGCATCTGATGGTGCTTCCAGTATGTTTGGATGCAACAATTCAGTTTGGTTCAGAATGGCAGATATATCTTCTTCATGTTGTAAGTATAAGTGTGTTTGCCATTCATTAGCATTGTGCATCAAATATGCAGTGTCAAAACTACCTTCAAACATTGGATTTTTGCTGACAGAAATACCAAATTGGTTTAAACATAGCAATCTAAGACGAGAATCATTTAAAGATTTATTCAAAATTATGAACTCGTCGACAGAATTTCAGCAAGCTAGAACTGCATCACTTCCTTTTGAGAAAATTTCTTCTACTCGCTGGCTTGTCCGGGGAAAATTAATGTTAAACATTCTAATGAATTGGGAAGAACTCCATACTTATTTTATTTCTGCTGAATTAGCAAATTATGACACTAAATTTAAGTCACGACTTATAAAGGAAATGCTTCTAGATCAAAGAAACTACCTTTATTTTAATTTTGCAACCCCTATTGTACAGGAATTCGAAAGGTTAAATAGCCTTTTTTCAGAAAAAGTAACGAATTTCATGAAGAACTATTTTTGCATTATAAGAGTCTTAATAGTAGGATTTATGATACCAATAATAAGATAAAAGATATTTCTAATGATGTTGATTTTGGCATCAAATTCCTGTCAGAGTGTGATAACTACATTCAGAAAAGTTCTGATACGAAAATTAATTGCCAACAAGAGGTCTTAGATCTCAAAGAAAGATGCTTATCAATGCTAGAAGAAGCACTTGATCAAGTTAGAAAGGGCTTCCTTCAGCAAGAAATATATTTAAAGATCTAACCAATTTTAGCCCTGGAATAATCTTAAACCAGGCTTCCAGACCACTATTTTCGAAATTGCCCTTTTTGAATTTGGCTGAAGAAAACCACCACACTATTATTGAAGAACAATACAGAAAATTGCCTTTTATAGATTGGAAGGAAGAAGAACAATTTAAAGAAAATGTACTGCATAAAAATGAAGAGCAGTTCTGGCAAGGAGTCATGAAACATGCCCAATTTAAAGAGCTAGCTTCTTTTGCTCTTACTTGCTTAATAACACATATTAGCAATGCTGCAGTGTTCTCTCTTTTAACATGCACAAAAACTAAAGCAAGGAATAGACTTCAGCTGTCTCTCTTAGAAGCAATTATTAGAATTAGAGCAGAACTATTATCTTCAAACAAGTGCTTTAATGAATTTGTTCCTTCATCCAAAATGTTGAATGATTTCAAAGCTGGAATTGTATATTCTAATGAATCCTGTACTGAATTTCTTAACAATGAAGAGGAATACTTATTTGAAGAAGAGGTCTTCATGTGATGTAAGTATATTTTTAATATATCTTTTTACTGGGCTATGTTTGGCTTTAAAACTCGCTTACACTCAGGAAATAAATGACCGTAGACCCCGAGGTAGACCAAGAAGACGGTGGAGAGATAATATATATACAGACCTACAAGCACTTGGAATCAACGACTGGCAAGAGACGGTCAACAAGAGAAACGAATGGTATCTGCAGCAAAGAACCTCAATGGCTCGGAACGCTGAAGAAGAATGTTTGGCTTTGTTTTGGCTGTTTTATTTCGTGACTTGGCTTTCTATTTATCAAGTGTAAGCAACTCGCCAATCCGTACATGCTACTCTACTACTAAGGCGAAAGATTTATACGTTGTGAAGAGAAACCAGAGTAACAATGTCACCGCGTCCATTGAGGGACAGTCGTTAACATCCTGCACAGAGCTTGCAGTGTTGAAACATTATATTTATTGCATTAACAAGTACATTTCATTAATTTTTAGCAGTAAAAGTATTTCAAACTTTAGGATGTCAAATTATTGTGTTAACTGTGAATAGATGGTGTCATTATATTAAACATTTAACAATTAATGTAACTAATTGCTTCTTTAGACAAACGTTGGTGAGTTATGTCCCTTGCAAATAATAAAATGAATATTATGTTCCCGTGAAAAAGAGGTATTTGTTTCCCCTTAAATTTCGCTTACCAAGTGCACAGGCCGTCGAGAGCGCAGATAGCGAATGGTTAGCCCGTAGATCATGTAATTGAATCCCCACTATTGCTCCCGGGTTGACTCAGCCGAAACTAAGCACCATGAAATGTTCTGGAAAGTAAAGGCGAAGTGTGCGCTATTGACCACATCACCCATTGAGTGCCAATTGTTTTACAAAAATGTGGCGTTTTCTTTCACCATATACTCAGTGCCTAAAGAAATGGAAAAGCAGGGTACTTCACTTTTTACCTTTACAACTGCTACTACTACAGTTACCACTATGGCTACTACAGCAACTACTGTCTACTACTGTCTGCAAATGGTGTAATTGTGTATGTCTATATGTAAATTGTGGTATATGCCCAACATAATTTTGAAAACATCAAAATCACTTTGAGAAAAGAAAGCCTTGACAAGCCATGTAACGATTGTCAGATGTCAAGCTCTGTGCTTGTTCTAACACAGTTTACTTGCATGTGTTTGCTAGTGTTGTGCCATATGCTCTTATTATTGTTTATCTTTGCATGGCTATGGCCAGTTTATGTCTGACTTCTAGTGAACAGTCCCCATGGTTGTTGATTGTGGAGCCAAGATGTTCAGTTTGTGATGTTTTCAATTTCTCCGTGGGTGGTTGTGATTTTTGGTTGGCGTGTAGTTTTGTGTGTGGGTATTTTTTTTAAATATTCTCTTCTTCCTCTTCTTCAGCGTTCCGAGCCATTGAGGTTCTTTGCTGCAGATACAATCCGTCTCCATTCGTCTCTCTGGTTGACCTTCTCTTGCCAGTCGTTGATTCCAAGTGCTTGTAGGTCTGTATATATATTATCTCTCCACCGTCTTCTTGGTCTACCTCGGGGTCTACGGTCATTTATTTCCTGAGTGTAAGCGAGTTTTGTTTCCCTATTATCTTCCATTCTTTCTATATGCCCCAGCCATTGTAGTCTATTAGCCTTCATGATACCAGTGATTAGTGGGGACTTAAATATTAGTTCATAAAAATATTATCATCTTAATTATGGCTTTTGACAAACAGGATTAAATTTACATAACATATACAATTAAATTAGGAGCAAGTTATTCCGCATTTGCTATAAATTTGCAATAGCTCATAAACTTATATATGTTATTGATGAATTTTTTAATAAATTCAGCCATTCTGTATACAAGACAAGAATTAGTAGCATAACAGCTAAAGTAATTGAACATATTAACAAATTTATTACTTATGTGTATACATACATATGGTACTGATCAGTTAGTAATAAACTTTTTTATTTGTGTAAGAAATAAATCGTTCTCGAAAAAGTACTGGGGAGTTTTGGTCATAGACCATAACTTTAGGAAGGGAAAATCCCAACTGCACCTCCCCGTGGTAGAGGCTGGAAACACACCACGGTGCGGCAAACACAGCTCTGGGGACCGAGTATCCACCGGAATAATTGGACAACTCTGTAGATGAGCAGAGCAGAGCAGGGCACTCACTTGTCCTTACAGTCGGAAATGACTGTTAAAGGTAGAGGTAAAAGATCACCATGTAGATGTGGAAGGCAAGGGGAATCCACCACATTATCTTCCCAAGACTTCATGGCAAAACATATATCAGAGTTAGTGAACGACATTAATGGCTGTCTTAGGACATCCTCATCCGGTAGGGACAGTCATGAGCCACAGGTGACACCAGACCGTCATCCAGCTACTGATGGCAAAATCATGAATAAAATAAATACATTTAGAGTAGGAACATGGAATGTTAGGACATTAAATGAGCTAGGAAAGTTGAACAATGTTCTAAGAGAAATGGATAGCATGAAAATGACTACTAGGCGTTAGTGAGATAAGATGGAAGGGATCGGGAAAAATTATAGCTGACAACCACACAATAATTTATTCTGGAGGGGATACACAGGAAAAGGTGTGGGAATAATCCATCCATCCATCATGTGCCATGCCGGTAAGCGTGGGCGGTCATGTTCTGCCATCTCACTCGATCACCAGAGTCGTGGATCAGCTCCGTGTTTCTGTCTCGACCATGCCACAAGGCCAAGCCATCCAGGTACTTGCTTCTAGGTCTTCCCCATTGGTCTGTTCCCCTCAATCTTACCAGTTGTCACCAAGTTTCCAAATCATTTCTTCTTATAACATGCCCAAACAATTGTGACTGTCTACGTCTAATGTCTCTAATCAGTTTACGATCTTCATTTGTTTCTTGAAGGACTTGTTCATTGGTCTTTCTGGCTGTCCATAGTATTCTTTGCATTTTCCTCAGAAACCACATTTCTACAGCCATCAGATGTTTTTCAGCCTGACTGCCCATTGTCCAAGCTTCACATCCATATAAAAGTATAGGTTCTATGTAGCATCTCAACACTCTTTTTCTCGTTTCAATTGACATCTTTTTTATTAGTCAGTATGTTTTTCATCTTGCTAAAGGCTACTTTTGCCATGGCGATTCTTGTTCTAATCTCTTCAAGGCATCTCCCATCAGATGTTATTACTGTTCCGAGATAATTGTACCTATTCACTTGTTGAAGAATATTCCCATTTACTTGTATATTGCATTGTGGTATTTCGTTCTTCCTAGTGACGACCATAATCTGTGTCTTTTTACAATTTAATTCTAACCCTAGTTGTTCACTGTGTGTAACAACCGCATCTACTAAATTTTTCAAGGTCCTGTTCATTGTCTGCAATCAAGACTGTATAATCTGCATAGTCTAATGTTATTGATGCATCGTCCCCCAATGTTGATTCCTCCATATCTTCAATATTTCTGAAAATATTTTCACTGTACAGGGAAAACAGATCTGGAGACATTACACATCCCTGTCTCACACCTCTCTTAATAGGCTGATATTGGCCTTACTTCATTATCAACTCTTATGGCAGCTTGTTGTTTCCAATATATGTTTTTTACAAGTCTAAGGTCTTTTCCATCAATTTATAGATCTTCAAGCATCCTTATCATGTTGACATGTCTCACTTTATCGAAAGCCTTTGTGTAGTCAATAAAGCAAAGGTGTAGATCTTTGTTTACTTCTATAGAACGTTCGATTACGGTTCTCAGTATATATACAGCATTTACTGTACCCTTGCCTTCTACAAACCCACATTGTTCTTCTCCTATTTCAGGTTGTATTTTCCACCTAACTCTTTGCATGATAATTCTTAGCAAAATCTTCGTGATGTGACTCATTATACTAATTGTTCGATGTTGATCACATTCAAGGCTCCTGATTTCTTTGGGATTGCAATAAATACAGAATTACATAACTCATGAGGTATATTTCCAGTATCATATATTGTATTAAGCAGACTGGTAACTTTATGTATTCCATATTCTTCTAAATCATTAATCATTTCTGTTGTGACACTGTCTGGACCGGCAGTCTTGCCAGATTTCATATGGTTAAGAGCATTCTGAACCTCCTTCTTCAAAATTGCTGGTCCTTCATTATTATTTTGAACATCATACTGTTCGTCTCTGTTATCGTCATAAAGGTTTTTTTACGTAATCTGACCATACAAGTAAGATCTGATCTTTTTCTATTATGACTCTTCCATCTTTTGTCTTTAGGCAGCCTGCTGATGTACGTGTTCTTTGATTAGTAAGCTCCTGAATTCTCTTGTGTTTTAGTTTCGCATTTTTACTGTTGTGTTGTTTTTCAATTTCTCTGTTACTTTTCTCAAGCCATTTTTCTTTTGTCTCCTTACATAAGGTTCTGACTTTCCTGTGAATTTCTTCATATTTGGCAGGATTATTTTTGTTCTGTCTTCTTGTTTCCATTAGTTGTAAAATTTCTTCAGTCATCCATGTCTTACGACCCACTTTCTTTATTTCTGGAATAGTTTTTCTGCTGCACAACTGATTGAATTCTTCAGCATTTCCCATTGATCATCTACATCTTGAAATAGGATCTCTAGATCAGACAATAAATCAAATTTGTTCTTTACTTCTATGTTAAAATTATCTTATATTTCTTTGTCAGTTTTCAATTTGCACAAGTCATATTTAGGGTTACCTGCAGTACACTTGACTGTCTTTAACTTTACCCTCAATATGCCTGCAATTAATCTGTGATCACTGTAACAGTCTGCATTTGGAACTGTTTTTACAACTGTTAACGCATTTCGAAACCTTTTGCTAATCAGGATGTAATCTATCTGGTTTTTAATCCTGCTGTCTGGACTACTCCATGTCCATAATCTTCTAGGATGCTGTTTAAACCAGGTGTTTCCTACAACCATTTCTTGTTCTTTTGCCCATTCTACAAGTCTGTATCCTCTTTCATTTCTCTCTCCCAAACCATGGTTGCCTACACTGCATCCATCGCTTTGCTTTCCTATTTTTGCGTTGAAATTACCCATTATGATAATTATTTCTGATTTTTTACAGTTCTTCAAAGCAGACTCCATGTCATTATAAAATTCCTCTATACATTTTTCACTGTATAATTTTAATACGCAAGAGTATTTTATTAAAACAAAGTTTAATCTAAATATGACAATTCAGTGTCATTCTGACACTCTCATTCTGTTTCTGAGTCACTCTGCTCATTCATCAACATTATCAATTTCCTGCTGATCGATCGTTTTTAATAATTCAGTTAATCCAGGTAATCCTTGAACTATTTCCACAATTTTCATCTTACATTCAAATCTGATATACACAGAGTTTATAACGAGAGCTGGTAACATCCGTTTTCGTAACTTACTCAACAAACATCCAGCTGCACTAAATAAGCGCTCTACTGCTGCTGAAGACACTGGCATGGCCAAAACAATTTTCGCACTTGCTTTTAGCAGTGGAAACCTATGTTCATTTTTCCAATAATTTAATGGTTGTGAAGTTGGTTGCCGTAATTTTTTAAACCATGGTGACTTCATCCTCAAGGCATTTATTTCTGGGGTCATCAAACTTAAGTGCTTTGTTTGGTGGAAGATTTTATAAAAAAGTCAAAATCACTTTTCGGCTTTTGTTCTACAATTCCTGCTACTTCACATGCAGCAGATGGTTCAGAAGATAGATTTAATTCCTTCATGACTGAAATAACAGTTGAAACAACAGACTTAGAAAATACGACGTGTAACATGCCTGGGTTAATTTAATTAACATTACCGGCCCTGAGAAATAATAGACGGAGGTAAAATGGGGCTGGGTGGTAGTCCCCGGAAAGGGCAAAATAAGAAGATAGACGGGGAAGGTTGGAGGCAGTGAGTTTAAGGGGGAGTCGAGGAGGCGTCAGCCCGCGAGTGTGGTTGTGAGGCAGAGAGTTTTGGGCTGGGGAGTAGGGTTGTGTGGAGTCAGGGGACGGGAGACAGACAGTTGAGTTTTGGGACCCGACAGTTGAAGTCGGGGGTCTGGAAAATTGAATGATAGCGGAGTTAGCGGGAGAACTCCGCCTGTGTTTTTCAATGATAGGAATTCTGAGACTAAGTATTAAAGACTGAACCAGGTTATCAGCAGATATAGGGAGTTGAGGCCTAGACCCAGAGTGGGTTGGATCGAGTGAGTTCGGGCCGGGAAGAGTGGCTGGTTAACTGTCGTGTTAAATGAGATTAAGTAGGCTTTGAGAAGGCAGTGTTATTCGAGTGTGAGGTTGTGATGAGGATATATTCTGGAATTACTGTGACTGGATTTATTTATGTTGCTGGTTTCCATGTTCATTCATCATTAAAGGGATATTATGTGCGCAAACTCAATCTTGTTCACTGACTGATGGATGTGTGCCGCAGTGGTGACTTGTGGTGTGAGACAGGTGGCTAGCTCAATTCCACTATGCAGTGATACAGAAGGAGCATTAGGATCTAGATAACGACCAATCTCATCGTGTTGCTGCAGTAGATTGGTAATGTGCACAGTTGTTGATCCAGTAGAGAAAAGATTAATGGAGGCTACATCCGGTCAAGGAACCCGGTGCAACACAGAGAGGTAAATGTGGGCTTGTCGCTTAGAGAGGATAATGAGTTCAGAGACATTAGTCGGACGCCCAGTTACAACTAGAATTGTATCACAACGAAACTGAGGTATCCAGCAGACGGCCCGTTTCAAAAGTGTTGGAGAATTAACACACAGTTCACGGGAGGCCAGGTAAAAATAACATTGTACACCCGGAGAGGGAGGGTGAACGGTGGAGGTTATCCACGGGATAAAGACAGGGTTTACTCCTATGCTAGAACTGGCTAGCAGACAAAACAGCGGGACAGTATCGCTGAGGCTAGTGTGTGTGGCGAAAACAGTCGCGCGGTGTTTTCACAGGTGGATTCATCGCAGGCAACAAGCAAGGGGTGCGCCAGCGGCCAAGTACTGGTGAAATACATGTTTAAAAAGGTCCTGAGGAGGGGATTTTTATGAGGAAGTGTGGAACACACAGAAGTGACAATCGCTAGTCCACCGAAGAGGAATAAAAAACGGGGGTAGGACAGCAAGTATCTGTGTATAAAGAAAATTGTCCACCAGTCGTTGAAAAAGGGGGAACACTACTTCAGATCACAGCCAGATTCAGTGCGTTTTAATTTTTACAAAGAGAAACTGAGGTGACCTTGGGAGTCAAGGCTGTGTACAAGGGAATTTTACTGAGAAAATTTCCACTGACATTGTTAGATGACTCAGGTGACCGTGAAAGTAGAACTAGATAAACATAACAACTTGTTTTGCACCGAAACCAGGATTTATGTTTGTCATTGTTACCATCGTTCTGTTGTCATCATCATCGCGTCACCGGGCAAACATTCTACAGCAGCCAATTAGTGGCAGTCGCTTCAAGAGTGGTCGAATTTATCTGCCAAAAAGTTACTATTTATACACTTTTACAATTCTGGGCATTCATCACCAATTTTAACTTTGTCGGCAAACGCGAATCCGTACCATCACTTCAAGGTGACAGCAACCAAGCAAATAAATATTCATTGACCTTAAAGTTATTATCGTCTCCCCAAAACGCAACGAAAACCCTATATTTCTAGCAGAAAAGGACCATAACATATATCATACAATCAGGTGCCAGCTCCGCAGGGAGGGTTACGAAAACTTTGCGGACTGTGTAGAGACAAGACGTTCGGACAATTACCATCATCTTCAACTTTTCCGACAGTTGGGACTCGTTATCACCACGTCAAGGAAAAAGTAACAACGCATCAAAACAATAATTTGTCTTTGGGCTCGAGTGTCGTTGTCATTTTAAAAACATCAACCAGGACGGACGTGGTTGTTTCTTTTTGACAAGAGAAGTCCCTACCATCACCCGAGGCAGCCCTATCGGATCAGTTTGGGGGTTTCTTCACGGAAATTACTAAATACACCTAAATGCTGTTGGGAGTTGCCACACTGTTGTCTGTGGACTGCTTTTGTTGGTTGTGCCCTTCTTTCGTTTTTCAGTGTCGTTATTGTGCGTAATCTGCTTATTCGTATGTGGTCGCATGTATGATTTTAATAGGGATTTTTGCGAATTTTCTCTGAATCAGGGAGGCATTGCCAAAAAAAAAAAATATTCTGTCTGTGCACAGTATATTTTCTAGGAAGTAATCGACGGGTCGGTTTGGTTTTTTGCCTTGGGGCATTGTCTGTCTTGGAATAATATCCTGTGCCGTGGTGTCTTGCGTCAGTTCTGTGTATATTATTGATTTGAGATTCCTTCGTTTCTTCTTATTATATTTACGTATGATATTTTTTTTCTTTGGGTATATATGTGTTATTATTGTAACTCTTGCGACTACATCTACTAAATAAATTGTTTTCGGTGTCTTACGCGCACTGTGGTCGTCTCACACAAGCATGTAAATGTTACTGGGGTTATTTTTTCGTGATCATCGGTCTCCGTGTACTCAGCTTATGCGTCTAGTGTTTGATAGGCTTCATTAATTGTTTATCATGCATGTACATGTATATATGTATGTCTAACACTATTTCCAGGAACTTTCCACATATTTTAGTTACATATTCGAGGGATATGTGGTGGGTGGGAGATGTGTGCAGGTGGGGGTGGTTGTGGGTTTGGGTGAGGGATGTGTATGGGTGTGGGATGTTTGGGTGGCTGGGTGGCGAGTGTTGTGGGTGAGATATGTGTGGGGTATGTATGTGGTTTGGGGAGAGGGTGCATTATGAGTAGTGGGTGATGGATTTGGAGATGTGTATGTGGGTGGGGGATATGTCTGGCTGGGTGGGGGTGTGTGGCTGGATTGAGGATGTATGTGTGGGTAGTGAGGGTGATTGTAGTTGGGGGTGTGTGGATGGGTAGGAGATGTGTGGGGAGATGTGTGTGTGTGTGGGTGAGGGATGTGTCTTTGGGATGTGTGTGGGTGTGGTGTTGTGTGGGGGGAGCTGGTTGTGGATAAATGATGTGTGTGTGTGGGTGGGTGAAGGTGTGGTTGGGTTTTCGGGTGGGTGAAGGATGTGTGTGAGGGTGGGGATGTGTGCTTAGATGGGTGGTTGGGGTATGTGAGTGTGGGTGGGTAGATAGGAGATGTATGTGTTAATGAGTGGGTAAGGGATGTGTGGGTGTTAGTGGTTGAGGAATAAGTACGTGTGTCTGGGGATGAGTGTATGAGTTGGGGATGTATGTGTGGGTTGTGTGTGCGTGGATGGGAGGTGTGTGTTTGCGAATGGGGGATGTGTTGGTGGGTGGGGATGTGTGGGAGGGATGTGTGTATGGGTGGGGAGATTGTGCGTGGGTGGGGATGTGTGTATATATGGGTAGGAGTGTGTGGTTAAGGGATGTGTGGCTGGGGGATGGGTGGATGGAGGATGTGTGGTTGGGTAGAGGATGTGTGGGTGGGCGATTGTATATGAGTAAGGGTGTGTGGATAAGGGATGTTTGGTTGGGGGATGGGTGGGTAGAGGATATGTGGGTGGGTGAGTGTGTGCAGGTTAGGAGATGGTGGGGGATGTTTGTAGGTGTGGGCTCGGGATCTGTAAGTGGGTTGGGGGAGATGGGAGATTGTGTGGGTGGGTCCGGAATTTGTGTGTGGGTAGGTGCGGAATATGTGAGTTGACGGAGAGATGTGTGTGTGTGGCTGAGGAATGTGTGTTTGGCTGGGTGGGTGGAGGTGTGTGGGTGGAGGAGGATATGTGGGTGAGTGATTGTTTATGGGTAATGGGACGGGTAGAGGATATGTGAGTGGGTGGGGAGATGTGTGTAGGTGGGGGATGTGTGGGTTATTGAATGTATGTGTGCTTGGGTGTGGGTGGATGGGATGTGTGGTGGATGAGAGGTGTGTGTGGGTGGGGAGATGTGTAGGTGTAGGGATGTGGTGGATGGGTGGGGGAATGTATGTGTGTGTGGGTTATGTGTGTGGTTGAGTGGGGGAGTTGGAGTGAATGGGGGATGTGTGGGTGGGTGGTGGATGTGTCTCATAACATAGTAATATGCATTGCTTATGTTACAAAATTCATGTGACAATGTTTTTTTTCCTATGCACTGTTGATGAAAGAAAGCTGAGTGAGTGGAAGGGCCGAATGTAAGACGGGCCTGCGTGCCCAATTTGTTACCCTTTGAAAATAAAGTCTGTTCGTTCGTTCACTACTAATTTTCTTATAGCGTGACTGTGTGAAGACAAAGAGATATTATCAGCACTACGAATTTACGTCAAGTCTGAGTGGTGGTGTACTTAGGAAAGGCGCATAAAGACAAGCAGCAGGGTCTTTATATTTATCGTTGACTGACTGAAAGCTAAGTGTCCACAATTACAAGATGTCTAATTTAATGGAATACATCGACGCAGGTGAACGAATAGGTCTGAAGGGCAGAGATTTGCAGGAGTCTGCAGAAGCAAAAGTGAAAAAATATAATCAGTGGGAAAGAGAACCAAAACAGGCTGAAAGATAACAAAGACAGGCTGAGAGAGAACAAAGACAGGTTGAACTGGAAAACAAACGCCTATAGGAAGAGAAAGAGACACAGGTCAATTTAATGCAACTAGATCTTGAAAAGTTAAAACAAACAAATGCGGTGGGAATTGAGAAAGAGAAGTTGAAGAGTCACATGGAAACTGAAATTGCACTAAAAATATTAGAACTAGCATCTAAGGCTCAAAGTGAGGAAGGAAGAAGACCTTCGCAATCATCACAACGATTTAAATTGCCATATTTTACGGACCGAGACAATCTTCAAGCTTATCTTAAAAGATTTGAGGCGGCTGTTATGGCTTTAGGTATTCCAGAAGGAGAGTATGCTATGATCTGAGTGAGTATCTAACAGGGAAAGGCCCCGGATACCATGTTCAATTTACCTGCGGCAGAAAGAAACAATTATACTATTCTGCGTCAACGCTTGCTTACAAAGTTCAACCTAACTGAGCATGGATGCAGAACAAAGTTTACACAATTAGTACCAGAGACAAATCAGGATTTTACAGATTTTGTCAATACAGTGAAGAACATATTTAATAAATGGATGGAGCTTGCAGAAGTTGGAAAAGATTTCAGTCGTTTAGTCGATTTAATGCTAAAGGATAAGATATTATCGTCATGTAATGCAAACGTAGTGGCTTTCTTTCAAGAACGTAAACCAAAGGACATAGACACAATGTCTCAGTTAGGGCAAAACTACATGATTGCACATCCGAACAGCTCTATTGGCAGACAAATGGGTGAGGAAATAGTCTGTACAGTGTATACTAAACAGGATCAGAATCCTGGAATCAGACCAAGGTCGAAAAGAGTGGATTCAGCACAGAGGTATGAGGAACAAGGACCGCAAGACAATGGTTTCCGTGGCAACAATTTTGGCAGATCAGGAATTTACCCATATCACAGGGGAAATTTTAAGAGGCGTCCGAATAGGTATGCCGGATGTTGGAATTGTAGGAGCTGGAGACACAAGGCAGCACAGTGTGATGTACAACCATCCAGTGGGCTAACAAATAATAGGAGGAAGGACATTATTTGTTTCAAATGTGGAGGGACCGGGCAATTGAGACAATCAATAATGTGAGTTGTAGTGGATGCAAACCTCTTTTTGATAAAGACAGTGAGCCTGTCTTAATTTGCGGTCACCCATTTCAAGCAGGATAAGTAGTGCGTGCAGGAGGAAGTTTGAAGCTGCATCATGGGTTTGTTAATGATAGTGAAGCAGTGACACTTAGGGATTCTGGTTGTACGACCATCGGGGTTAGAAAAAGTCTAGTACATCCCCCGGATTACACAGGGAAAAAGGTTAGATGTATAACGTCTAATGGTACAGTATAATTTTACCCATTGACCGTGATCACATTTACGACACCATATATCACAGGAAGAGTGACAGCGTGTGTTCTGGACTCACCAGTGGCAGATCTGATCATTGGAAATGTGCCACGAGTTAAAGAATGTGCAGAAGAGGAAGTAGTTCATTGGTACCACACACGTGGTGTAAGCAGTAACGAGGTAGTTACCAGAAGAAAACCTAGATTAGATACTATAGCTGAAGAAGAAGAAGAGGCACTTGAAGTTGACAAACCAAACAGGGACGAATGATAGCACAGCTGAAAAAGAGAAGACTGATACTAAATAAGCGCTCTACTGCTGCTGAGGACACTGGCATGGCCAAAACAATCTTCGCACTTGCTTTTAGCAGTGGAAACCTATGTTCATTTTTCCAATAATTTAGTGGTTGTGACGTTGGTTGCCGTAATTTTTGAAACATGGTGACTTCTTCTTCAAGGCATTTATTTCTGGGGTCATCAAACTTAAGTGCTTTGTTTGGTGGAAGATAAAAAAAAAAGTCAAAATCACTTTTCGGCTTTTGTTCTACAATTCCTGCTACTTCACATGCAGCAGATGATTCAGAAGATAGATTTAAATCCTTGATTAAAATAACAGTTGAAACAACAGACTTAGAAAATGCGACATAATCATTGGCCCATGTATTGGTGTCCACATTCCCTTTCTTCTTAGTAACAACTGACTTAACCATGTCTTATATGTTGGCTTTAATGTCAATTCCAGTAAGTAATGCTGCAGTAACTGCCGGAGAATTGCCGCAATATGGTCAAAGATTTTCTCCAATAATGTTCTGAAAGTTCTGACAACATTTCTTCACCATGCTGCTGGAAGTTTCTTCGTCAATATCAGCAATAACTTTGTACAAATTATAGTCTAGGAGGAAATATAACAGCGAAATTGATTGAGATGTAGCACCATCAATGTTTAGTTTGTCAAAAAAAGTTTTGAATTTCTCATGTATGTAAGCTATCCTTTAATCTGAGCAATATTCGGAATGTGATTTAAGAATTCTTCATCATCTTCATTGAAGTAATGCGATTAATGTTTTAAATGGGCATTTAAACGTTGGTAATATGATCGCCATTGACATGTTACAGATTTTGTTGGCATGGAAAATGGCAGCTGTGATGCCTTTGCCTGACGTGTATTGTAATATATTTCAATAAATGAAAGTTGACCCATGAACTGACCCAGTTCGGACATCACGCCTTTGCTGAAGCTATCAGTAATGCATGCTGATAACCTGTGCTCAGTACAACCAGATCAGTGCATTTCTGCATCGGTATCAAACCGTCCATCAAACGCTGCCGTCATGCTTGCTGCATTATCAGCAGACACAAACAATGGACCGGAGAATGTGGTAGATTCGGCAAGAAATTCACGTGCAAAAAAAAAAAAAAAAAAAAAAAAAAAATGTGCGTAAATTGTGCAGTATGGGATTGATTACTATCAATGTTTATAAGAGACAGGAAAAGTAATCCATTCGCATTTGTGATCTAGTCCACACGCAATAATTCCCACATATGGCAAAAGATATGTTTGTCTTGCAGACTGACATATGCCTGGGTCATTGACAGTAAGGTGAGTGACCTGGCTACGAGTAAAACAATCAACCCTGAGAAATAATGGGGACGGTTGTGAGTGGAAAACAGGTGACTAGCCAGTGGAAGCTGGGACCGAGTGAGGAGTCGGTCGCTGAAGGACAGTTTAGTTTTGTGTGAAGTCAAGGGACTTCAAGACAGTTGATGTGTAGATGCCGAACTGGTCGGTAGTCTAAGGAGAAGCGGAGTTAGAGATCTCCGTGTTGTGTTGTTCTCCTAGTTGTGAAGACAGGCCTGAACCAGAGTGGGTTCTATATTGAGTGAGGGCCTGAACCCAGAGTGGGTGATATAGTTAGTGGAAACTAAGACCCAGTGTGTGGGTGTATTGTGTGAGGTCCAGCGGTGGATAGGAGCTGGATTACCTGTCTTGTGGATTTGATATGAAGCAGGCTTGAGAAGGCATTGATGTGTGCTGGTTAAATTGTGAGGAGGATATTTATATTCTATGGATTACATTGTTTCTGGATGTATAAACATGTTCCGTTTGTCCGTGTTCTTTCTGGATTAAAAGATTATGTGCGCCAACTCAATCTTGTTTCATGACTGGTGAATGTGCACTGCAGGGGTGAGTTGGATTAAGAGACAGTTAGATAGCTCAATTGACACACCAGGAGCATCGTTACCTAGACAACGACCATCACACGAAACTTATCGTCAACAACATCGAGCACTGATCATGAAGAACGTCGTGTGACATCTGAGAGCTCGTCCGATCAAGAAACCCATTGCATTATAGACATTGGTGTCATTCTGAGATATTTGTGGGCTCTTCGCTGAAAGAGAGGAGTTATTATCTGTGACTTCGTTCCATCAAACTAGTCAGCGCGCGGGGATAATACGCGGCAGAAATCACAAGCGAACAGTCAGTTCACGTCAAGTTCACTACAGGTGAATTGGATACCAACCATATCGCTGAAGCGAGCTGGGGTGTCAGAGAATTAACGCAGCACAGATCAACCGGTAGAGTCGACTACGGTGACAGGGATAGTCACTAGTCAAAACAGCACAGAGGAAATGTCGCGTGGACAGTGAGGTGTTTGCGACAAGAGCGGTCAGTCCTAGGTGTGTGTGTGACAGGACAGGATTGAAGACAGCGAGCAATTTCGTCGCAACATCCTGTGCGTGGTGAGAATTTTGTGTGTGTGTGCTAAGGCAACGCACTGGGTGGGTCACGAGTCGACAGGTGAAGAATTTTACCACAGCTAACACGACGGGGGAGGTCGGTGGAAATTGTGAGTTTCCACGAAAAAAAAATCGGGTCAGTGCTGTTTACGAGGACAGCTGACAAAAGGGGTAGTAATGGTACCCCTACCACAGCTGGGTGGGACAGGACAGGTGTCTTTGTGAATAACGGGAAAAGTTTCCGGTCAGTCTACAGTGTGTATTATTGTGACAAAGATTACTGAAGTTGACCTGCCGGTCAAGGCTGGGGACAGTGGAAAGTTACTGAGATTTTCCATAGTGGAAACTGTTTTTACGGAGTAATTTTTCACTGAGGGTGATAAAGAGAAATTGAGGTGACATTGTGAGTTGGGGGTGGAAGGAGTATAGGTACTCAGGAGAATTTCCACGGCCTATTGTGGTCAAGATGACTCATCGTGAATGAACAAAACAAGGCGTTTTGTGTGAAACCAGACTTTATTGTTCGTCTTTGTTAAAAGCCCGTTGTGTTCATTACTTTATAATCAGCAAACATTTTGACAACGAATGATGACGTGGCAGCTCCGCGAACATAGTTGCATACAGTTGCCAAAAATAACTGACGGTTCAGGGTTAAAGCACTGGGCATTTGCGGCCAACTTTTCATTTTAACTTTGTCTTTAAACGGCAATCCAGAACATTTTGGAGAAAGAAACACAAGTAAACTTGCTGAAATGGAAAACAAGCGTCTACAGGAAGAGAAAGAGACACAAGTAAAACTAGCTGAAATGGAAAACAAGCGTCTACAGGAAGAGACACAAATGGAACTTGAAAAGTTAAAACAAACAAATGCGGTGGAAATTGAGAAAGAGAAGATTAAGATGGAAGCTGAAATTGCTCTCAGAAAATTAGAACTATCTTCGAAAGGTCAAAGTGAGGATAGCAGAAGACCTTTGCAGTCGTCACAGAGACTAAAACTGCCATATTTTACGGACCAGGACAACCTTGAGGCCTATCTTTCGAGATTCGAATAATCTGTGAAAACTCAAGGCATCCCGGAAGCAGAATATGCGATGCGGCTGGGCGAATATTTAACGGGTAAGGCACTAGACACCATGTTCAATTTACCTGTAGAAGAAAGAAACAACTACACGATCTTATCAATGAACATCACAGTAAACGGACAGATACTAGAACAAGTAACAATTCTCTCTTATCTTGGACATATAACAACAGATGATGGCAGAAGTGAAATTTTTAAAAAAGAATGGGATGGCCAAAAATGCTTTCAACGGCATGAAATCAGTATTAACATCTAAAGAGATTAATAACGCATTAAAAATGAGAATTGTCAAATGCTACGTATATTCAATGCTACTGTATGGCTCAAAAGCCTGGACATTGAACAAGCAACTATATAGCCGCACAGAAGCCCAGGAGATATGGATATACAGACGCATAGGTCGTATTTAATGGAAACAAAAACAATCAAATGCAGAAGTCCTAAAAAAACTGGGAATGAAGAGAGAGAGAGAGAGAGAGTTGATGGAAGAAATAAAGAGGAGA
>JACEFZ010016179.1:0-110000 GCA_014155875.1 Cepaea nemoralis | reverse complement strand
TGGGTCGGCCTCTTCCTCTGCTTCCCTCTGGTCTGTACATCATTGCTTGTTGTGGTATACTGTTAGTTGGTAACCTACTTACATGGCCAAACCATTTGACTTGCTGCCTTCTAATAATTCTAGTGCAGCTATAACCCCCACTTTAGCCCTGATTTCTTCATTTCCGATCTTCTCTCTTCTTGATACATTGAGTATTCTTCTCAGGAATCTCATTTCTGTTGCTGTGAGTTTTCTTTTTTCTTTTTCTGTCATTGTCCAGTTTTGGCATTGGTAACATAGAGTTGGTAGGAAGATTGTGTTGTAAAGTGCTTTCTTAGTAACTATTGATATATGTTTGTTCTTTAGTATTGGTGCCATTTGTCCAATGAGTTGGTTTACCTTATTGCATCTATTTTCAATCTCGTCTTCTGATTTACAATTTGATGATATTATACTTCCTAGGTACTTGAAACGCTTTACTTGTTTCATGGGATGTTCGTTTAGGTGAATCCTGGTGGGAGTCCTTGCATAAAAAAAAAAAAAAAAATTTCTACAGGGTGTATTTTTAATGACTGTGCAGAGTTTGAGAATATTTCCGGTGTAAGTTTTGTATTTACCTATTATGTTGCATGAACTTTATATAGGGTGAATACAAAACGTCGACCGGCAATATTTTCAAACACTGCTCAGTCATTAAAAATACATCCTATAATAATGCCATCTACGGATCAAATTTATGACCACCGGGTAGCTATGCTATAAGTCTACCGAGGCATCTTTTATCATAGAAAAACCTAGACACTATTTTGTTTAATGAAAGCTAAGAACACCAGTATTCTAACCTGTCGCCTTCATGGACCTCCATTAACGCCTAGGCGAAGGAAAGCGCGGACTTCGAAGTATATCTAATTTCTTCTTATAGTTCATGCCAAGTGACGTTCGTGATCATATTTGTTTACAGCCTTCTATCTCTGGCACTGCCAATCATTTCTGATACTGATGTTCCTCCATACAATGATGCCAGCTACACAAACAATATTGTAGATGTACGAGGGCGACCCAATAAGTAAGTCACACAGTTCTGTGGGATGGCAGGTAAATGTAGTTGGTGTTTTCTACAGGTGTCATTAGGCGACAGCAACATCGAACTTTATATTTCCGTTCGTTAGGTGGCGCTACGTGTCTCATGCGCATGCGCAGCGCATAAACAAAATGGCGACTGTACTTAAGGAGTGTACAACCAAAGAGCACTTGACTTGAGCCAGTGGAATCACAGTGCAAGAGAGGTCCAGGGTATACAAATGGAGATTGGTGGACCTAAGTTGGAACATCATAAATGTATATGCCACAGTGGACTGTTTTGTCAGAAAGGAACAATGGGACTGGCTTAAGGAATTAGAGGACTTACCAGGTGATAGGCTACTCATATATGGAGACTTCAATGCGAGGAACAGAGATTGGGACAGTAGTGGATAAAACCCACAAGGAATTGCACTTGCGGATGCCATGGTGGACTCCGATGTGGTCTGCATAAATGATGGTAGGCCGACTAGAATGGCAATGAGACCTGGCGATGCAGATACTGCTATTGATTTGGCACTTGTCTCCCAGTCATCAGTCCTTGATGTAAAGTGGACTGTTTTGAATGACCATGGGAGTGATCACATGCCATGCTCAGTCCTGATCTCTAAGTCCAGGAAAGTTAAGGCTGGGAGAGCGTGCAAGACCTTCCGGTTTGAGTGGACCGACAGCCTTCTTGGACGCCTCAGGCATGGGGCATGCAACAGGACTGTTAAAACTCCTTTTTTGCAACCCCCATGGTGGACCCCAGAAGTAGACAATGCGTGGAAAGCAAAGAGAGCTACAGTGAAGCAGCTAAGGAAATTGCGACAGACACCCCGAAGCTCACGAGAGAAAGTGGACATAGCGGAAAATGACAAGAAAGACAAGGTGGAGGCTTTCAAGCGGTGTGCTGCAGAGGCCAAGAAAGTAAAATGGGAATGTTTTATGAAGGAGATTGGAGGTGATAAAACACTGCATAAATTCTGGAAACTGCACAGACAAATGCAAAGAAAAGATCGGCCTATGACAGTGGGAACAATTTATAAAGAGGATGGTGTACGCGTGACAACAGACAAGGAGAAAGGGGAGGCGTTTCTTCAGAGATTTTTAGAGCAGACCAATCATAATGATGCGGATACCAGGGATGCAGTAAGAGTGGAATTATCTGGCACAATGGAGAATATGCCTTATGAAGACATCATACGGGTTGAAGATGTTAAACATATTTTGAAAAAGGCAAAAGACACTGCACCAGGGACTGATGGTCTCAGGTATGGCCACATGAAGGCTTTGAGCGATATAGACCTGAAGGAGATGGCCGGCTGCTTTAATCAGAGCATTAGGACAGCATCAGTACCGCAGGATTGGGTGCACAGCTATCTCATCCCTCTCCCAAAACCATTCAAGGATCATGTCAAAGCTTAGCGGCTTTAGGATCATCACCCTTCAAAATACATTTGGGAAGGTTATAGAGACGATAGTCGCTGTTAAGCTGCAGGATATTTTGGAAAGGAGGAAACTTCTTCCAAGAGGCCTGGGGAGCTACAGTCCAGGAAAAGTTACCTGGTCAAATGCAGCCACCTTTGCCTTTGACGTTTATGAGGGGTTCCAGAGTAGACAGGAAACGATGGTGGCAGCGCTTGATCTCGAAGATGCGTACAATAGAGTTCGCTATGATATTTTGATGACCGCACTTATGGACAAGAGGGTCAATCCCTGGTTGGTGAAATGGATAGCAGCCGTCCTGCATTCTCGTCGGGTTGCTCTCCGTCTGGGTGCATGGACTTCAGAGCCACATATTTTAACCCCGGGACTGCCACATGGATCTGCAATCTCACCGGTGCTCTTTAATGTGTATACGAGCAAGATTGCATACCTAGAAGCTCCAGGGATTGGAAGGATTCTAAAATTTGCAGATGATATTCTTGCATACAGGCAAGGGAGAAATAGGGATCAAACAGCCCAGGAGCTACAGGTGACAGTAAACAAAGTGATTGACTGGTGCACTGGAATGAGTGCTGTCATCAACCCGGAAAAGGCGGCTATGTTGTGGTGCTCTCTAGACAACAGGATTGTGAGAGCTGATGTCCCGAGTATCACGATAGATGGCAGAAGCGTCAACAGAGAGAACAAACTGAAGTATCTGGGAATCACATTTGACAGGAGTCTGTCCTTCAAGGACCATGTGGAGACGGTTGTGACAAGATCTCAAAAGGGACTCAATGCACTTAAAACTATAGCTGCAATGGACACAGAGCAGAGAATGCTCTTCACACTATACCAGCACTTGATCCTCTCTGTGATTGATTATGGACTAGGGCTGCTCACTGTCTCAAAGAGTCAGCTGGTGAAATTAGAGCGCATACAGAACGAAGCTATGCGGGTCATTTTGGGATGCACCAGAGATACTCCAGTAGTGTGTATGCGTTACATCCTTGGTCTGCCTACTGTTGCTGGTAGGCACAAGGTGATGCAGGCGAAGGCATACCTCAGAGTAGCTGCAGACACAGATCACCCGTTGCATGAGGCGCTGGACGTAGTTAAGGGTCAGAGACTGATAAGAGGGAAATCATGGATGGCTCAGGCGGAGGATACGATCAGACAGGTGTGCCCCTTGGAGAACATCAGGCGAGGAGAGGAGTGGGTCAGAGTGCCAGTCGAGCAGTCAGACTTGTGCACAGTTAATAATCACATTGAGCCGGGAGTGCAGGGAGTGGCCAACAGGGGCCACAGAAGTGGAAATTCAGCAATTGATTCAGGATAATTCTCGCCCGGGTGATGTGATTATCTACACGGATGGGTCGGTATTGAGAGGTAGGAGAAGTGCCTGGGGGTTCTTGGCAAAAGCTAATGGTCGGCATTTGGTGCAGGAGAGTCTGGCGTATGATAACACAACATCTAGCTTAAGAATGGAGGTGGAGGCGGTCAGTGCAGCTTTCCGCTGGATAGAGAACACGATACATACACACATTGTGATTGTAACTGACTCAGAAAGCTTGCTGAGGAGGGTGAGAACAGGCAAGCTTCGTGCAGAGTGGCTTGCTTCACTTCGGAGGTCACGGGTAGCAAGCATCACCTGGATCTTTTCTCCTGGGCATGCCGGTGTGCTGGGGAATGAATAGGCGGACAGATTGGCTGGCTTGGCAAAACTTTGTGGAGTATTGATGCATGACAAAACAGACGTGGTTGCGGCCTTGTGGGAGCATGTGTACACCTCGGAGGAGCAAATGGATCACCATAGTCTGGTAAGAATGAGGCAGCAAGGTGTGACGAGGGGATCTGGCCGACGATCGACGCTCAGAGGAAAGGCGAGACGGACATATAATCAGATTGCTACTGGAACTATTAGTGTTGGAACTCTTCGCTGGCTGCTGAGGATGGGGACGGAGCGCTTATGGGAATGTCCCGAATGCTGTGATGTCGGTTCCTAAATCAATCAATCAATCAAGTCAAACAACCAAAGAGCAACGTGGTGTTGTGCGTTTGTTGTTTTTGTGTGTGGGCGAAAGGAATGCCTGCAAAGGACATTCAGAAGGAAATGCTTCCTGTTTATGCTGACAAATGGTTGTCCCGTAAAGCGTTGCATAGTTGGGTAGAAACATGTTCACCAAAACGCTCTAAAATTGTTGATGAAATCCGATCTGGTCGTCCTATTGAGATTGCAACAGAAGCATCCGTGCAGCGGGTGGAGGAAATGATTAGTGGTGACAGGAGAGTAACGATAGACTCTGTAGCATCTGAAAATAGGGTGCTCACATGGTTCATCATACAGCATAATGCATGATCGATTGAAATCTAAGAAAGTGTGCACAATGTGAGTACCCAAACAATTGAAAGAGGAACACAAAATTAACAGATTTGGCCTGTCGTTGCATCATCTCTGTCGATACCAAGATGAAGGCGAAGACATGCTGAACAGGATTGTTACTGGGGACGAATCATGCGTGCATCACTCCCAGCCGAATCAAAGCGTGCTTCAATGCAAGGGAAACATCTTTCTTCACCTTGTGTCCAAAAATTCAAGGTTACACCATCAGCAGGGAAGGTTATGCTGACAGTGTTCTGGGATTGTCAAGGAGTGTTTTTAACCAATTTCAAGAAGAAAGGTGAAGATGTGAATTCTGAATCGTACTGTGACGTTCTATCGATGCTTCATGATGCAATTCGAAGAAAACGTTCAGGACTGCTGACTAGAGGAATGTTGCATCATTATGACAATGCCAGACCACATACGGCTCGATTAACTCAGGAGAAAATTCACCTACTAAGGTGGGATGTTCTGGAACATCCACTTTACAGCCTCGGCTTAGCCCCTAGCGATTTCCCCCTATTTGGTCCACTGAAAACATACCTTGGCCGGAGACATTTCGCGAATGACGCCGAAGTTGAATGTGAAGTGAAAACGTGGTTTAGAAAAAAGAGCACGCAGTTCTATGCAGCCGGTTTGGGAGGACTTATAAAACGATGAGATAAGTGCATCAATGTTGGTGGAAAGTATGTGAGAAATGAAGGTACAATGTATGTATAGAAATAAACTGGTTTCAAGTTGTTATCATATTTAATTATTTTTCTACAGCCATTTGTGACCTATTTATTGCTTCCTCTCGATAATGATACCTGATCTGTGAATCTGAGCAATTTTTCTCACTTTCTAGTTCACCTATTTTGAATTATTTTTCGTCTCCACAACAGATCACATGTCACTTACACAAATAACAACAAAATGGCAGTACCATTAACGATACACCTTATGATAAGGTAACAGTAAGTAAAGCATCAAATGTCACGCCTAAGGCTTAATTTGGCATATTGTATTAGCCTAACATTTTATGGAGTAATAGAACAATGAGTTATGTTGTCAGTATATGCAACAGTTATTTTCCAAAGCACTTTTTGGTGACTATTTTAGACAAGGTCGACATGAAAACCGACAACAATAAATTAAAAACAACAATTCTCAACTTAAGCGGATTCGAACACCTGACCACAGGGTGGGTAGGAAGGCGTACTAATCAATACACTACCGCGTCTCCCGTCATTGAGGGGGCCATAGTTCAATTATTCTGTCCTGTTTCATTCATCGCTGCCTTTCCATCAAAGAGTACCCATTTATATAATGGTAGCAGACATGTGATTTCGGAGAGAAAATGTAAAAAAAGAGACAGACAAAATGGCGGGGCATTCCCACAAGAAACGATTAAAACCATAAATTTATTACATACATTTGACGTAGACACTCAAAATTGCTTGGACATTTTTGCTATAAATTAATCAGATTCCGTCTCCACAATAAAGGTTGACTGAAATGGATCTTCAATACACTCTATCACCCTGGTTATGCACTTCGATAGAATGCTGTTCGTTCATCTAGAAATCTTATCTTCCCACGTGTACCGTTGTCTACCGCCTGCTCATCTGCCTTCAACTGTTCCTTCCAGTTTGGGATTTTAAAAGAGTGTTTTATCTTTTAATGTGGCCGAACAATATTATTTGAAACCTTTATTTAAAAAAAAAACAAAAAAAAACAAACAAACTTTCATTTCTTATTATGTCCATCTTCCATGGAATCCGTGTATGTAACTGTATATCATACAGCTTTACAAGCTGATTTTTATGCAGCTTTCGATCGGTTCCGAATTACAAAACTACGCAGGCGTATCTGTTTACTAATAACACATTGAAAAGTGTCAAAGAAAGACAGATGCTGCTCGTACAGCTTCTGCCATATCAACAAAATGCGTGAAAATCCTATACGTCATCATCTCCAGCGTCAACAGATTAGATAAGACGTGCCGGAGAGAACGATTTCGGCAGCAACATCTGACCAGTTATCAATATGGCTAGAACAGCATTGTTGTGGCCGATTAATGGCCAGCAGCTGACGAATACAAACAGTCAAGGACGGCTGGTAGACGGCAGTGGCATTATCTCCACACGTTATAGCATAAACTCATGATTAAACACCGGAGTCCAGGGAAACACATGGCCTAGTGGAAAATGATGCAGGTGAAACATTGAAGGGTGGGCGCAGCTTCTACGAGTGTAAGTTAATAAATAAGTTACAAATGGCTGTAGAAAAATAACTAAATATGATAACAACTTGAAACCAGTTTATTTGTATACATTCATAGTCCCTTTATTACTCAACATAATTTCCACCAACATTGATGCACTTATCCCATAGTTTTATCAGTTCTCCCAAACCGACTGCATAAACCTACGTGCCCTGTTTTCATTTACCCACCATCCCATAGAACTGTGTGACTTACTTAATGACTGGCCCGCGTAACTTTTTCTACCCAACTATGCACCGCTTTATTGGAAATCGTCCACTGAAAACCCACTTTGGCGGGAGAGATTTCGCGAATGATGTCGAAGTTGAATGTGAAGTGAAAACGTGGTTTAGAAAACAGAGCACGCAGTTCTGTGCTGGCGGTTTGGGAGAACTGATGAAACGATGGGATAAGTGCATCAATGTTGGTAGAAATTATGTTGAGAAATAAAGGGACACTGTATATATACAAAAAAACTTGTTTCAAGTTTGAATAACGAAGACACAAACAATAGATTGCACGATTTATTGCCTGGCATATTTCGCTGCATCTCGTCAGGTACATACTGCAGAAATCACACAACTGACATGAATTAATTAGAGTTACAGATGGCTGCATCTAATCTGGTGCATACAACATACACAAATCAACAATTATTAAAAGCAATGATGTGAATTTTCTAGCTGAAATACACAAACCACTGTCGTATATTTCAGAGTCAGTGTTGCCAGGGTAGTTTTATAAAGGCTGTCATTTCCTTTCGTTTTGCATAGGTGCGGTTTCAACATGTGAATCGCAGCGACTCTACAAATACCAACAATCGTTGGTTATGTGTAGCAAACTGCACACATACAGCCTGTTCTTTGTAAGCGACTTCCCCAGATTCTAATTAATAGCTGGCGTATTGTGATTTTATCGAAAATCAGAGAAATTCAGTAAATAGGTGCTCCATAGGAGCAGCCTCAACCGGTAGCGGTATTCAAGTGCATCAGGTGACCCCGGACCGTCAGCAAGCGACTGAGTGCACACATTGTTATGATCATTGAAAGAAGGAGCTTGGGATGTTAGAACTGTGTGTGGGGATGAAACATTTGATAACATTGAGAACAAAAGGGGAAGACTGAATTTAAACATATTCGGTGTAAGTGAGACCAAATCGAAATAAATGGGCATTGCAACATCCGAGGAATATAGCATATTCCATTCTGGTGATAGCAATTATAATGAATATAGAGAGACTAAAATCGATCACACATATTGGACTGTATCAGACAGAATATTACAAGTAAAGATGAGTGAAAGACACTCCGATATCAACATCATGCAAGTGTATGCATCGACAACAGACAGCGATGATGACAGCATCGATGCATTTTATAATGATTTGGAAAATGCCTTCAAGAAATGCAATGATTCAGAATTAAATATCATAATGGGTAACTTTAATGCTAAAGCTGGAAATCAACAGGGCGGATGCGTAATAGGCAAGTCTGAACTACTGGGAAAAGAATGAAAGAGGTTGCAGGCTTGTACAATGTGCAAAAGAGCGTGATATGCCTATTGTGAAAACCTTGTATCAACACCACCCGAGAGATTATGGACATCGAAGAGTCCTAACCATAAGATCAGAAATCAAATTGATTACATTCTCACCAACAGAAGATTACGAAATACCTTAAAAATAGCAAAATTTATACCAAGAGCAGATCCAAAAATGAAAAATGAAATGGATGACGGAAGACGTCTTAAAACTTATGGAAATTATAAGAAATAAAAAAAAATACCGTATAAATTATGAATCAATTTACAATAAAATTAGGAAACTGTGCAAAGAGGCAATAGAAGCATGGCTTGAGGAAAATAGAAGGGAAATTGAAAACCAACACAACACCCTGAATACCAAATTAATGCACAAAAGAATAAATGACATCACTAACAAAAGAATACACACATCAACGTGCTGCCTAAAAACCAAAGCTGAAACTATCATAATAGAAAACAATTAGATGTTACATGCGTGGGCAGATTATGTGGAAGAAATTTATGATGATACAAGAAACGAACAGTATGCTATTCAGAATAATAATTAAGGAGCAACAATTTTGAAGATGGAAGGAAGTTCATAATGCTCTTAAACATATGCAAACTGGCAAGACCCGGTTCCAACAACATCACTAACAGAAATTATCAATGTCTTAGAAGAATATTGGAATAGACCAGTCACAAGACTGCCGAACACAATATATAATATTGGAGATATACCTCCAAGATAGAAAAACAAGCTATGGGAAATCCTTAAACGATATGGAGTGAGTAAACATCTGATAAATTTATGAATAAGGTTATACAACAACAGTGCATGCAAAGTGAGAACAAATGGAGGACACTCAGAACCTTTCATCATAAGAGCCGGAGTACGACGTGGGTGTGTCCTTTCCCCCCTTTTGTTCATAACCTATATAGACAGTATATGTAAAGAAACCAGCCAAACAGAGACCGCAAGAACATTGCATGACGAACAAAACACAGAAGAAGAACCAACGGCAAATTACACCATTAAAGAACTCTTATTTGCAGACTAGCAAGCACTAATAGCAAAATCATCATAACATGAAAATTAGCACCAGCAAAACAGTGGTAATGACTATAACCAAACAAGAAAAAAAACAAGAACAAAGATACATCTAAAAGAACACCCCCTTTAAACAAGTAAAGGCTTTTAAGCAATTAGGAAGTATAATATAATCAAATGGCAAATCAGAAGACGAGATCGAAAATAGATGCAACAAGGCAAACCAATTATTGGACAAATGGCACCAACACTAAAGAACACACACGTATTAATAGTTACTAAGAAAGCACACTACAACAGGCTTCCTACCAAATCTATGCTACTAATGCCAAACCTGGACAGTGACAGAAACAGAGAAAAAAAAAATCACAACAGAAATGTGATTCATGAGAAGAATGCTCAATGTATCAAGACGAGAGAAATGAAGAAATGAAGAAATCGGGACTAAATTGAGTGTTATAGCAGGGCTAGTTTTTGTTAGAAGAAAAAGCAGCGGCTGCAGCAGGATATAACAGTATGAATTGGAAACAAATAGGTATATTAAACTCCTGCGAGAAGAAACGTACTAAACACAAATACGTTGCACATACCTTACAAGGAGATCCATTGTATCTCGAAATACAGGTGAAAATCCAAAATCAGAAGCAATCAATAAATATATAAAATGAATAATAAAATAAAATACACACAAATGCGTACAATACGACACACAGGACGGCTGACGTTTCGATTCTCAGAATCTTTGTCAAGGACAGGACAACACAGATAGATAAAACAACGAAATACAAAACCCGGAAGCACAACTACTCGGTCCCCATGTGGGAGCAGAAAAGCCGGCTTTGCCAGTTGCGAAGGCACTCTTTGGCTGCAGAGTTTAAGTATAGTAGGTTGCCAGATAGGATTTAGGTCGCCAAACATATGCGAACTGTCTGATTTGAAAATATAGGTGTATGGAGACAGTTAGTTATGAATATATAGGGGGCGGGGGACAGCATAGTAATAGACAGTGTAAACAGTTGGAGAAGAGGGCGCAGTTATACAGTTAGAAGGCATCAAGTCAAATGGTTTGGCCATGTAACTAGGTTACCAATTAACAGTATACATCAATAAGCAATGCTGTACAGACCAATTGGAGGAAGAAGATGAAGAGGCCGACAAAGTAAACAATCGACAGGGGGAATTGCAGAGTCCGTGGGAATCTCGATACATGAACCCCATAAATGGGCACTTTTTCGCTGTTTATATTTCACCTTGACACCGCAAGGTACAAGAGGAACAAGATGAGAGGAGATGAGATGAGATATAACTCCTGAATTATGTAATTCTATATCTATTGCAATCCCGAAGAAATCAGGAACCTTCGAATGTGATCAACATCGAACAATTAGTATAATGTCACGAAGATGTTGCTAAGAATAATCATACAAAGATTACAAAATCAACCCAAAATAGGAGAAGAAAAAGGCAGGTTCGTATTACCGAAAGCAAGGGTACAGTAAATGCTGTGTATAAGCTGAGAACATTAAAAGAACGTTCTATAGAATTACACAAAGACCTACACCTTTGCTTTATTGACTACACAAAGGCTTTCAATAAAGTAAGACCTGTCAACACGATGACGATACTTGCAGATCTACAAATTAATGGGAAAGACCTTAGACTTGTAAAATTACATGTATTGGAAGCAACTAGCTACCATAAAGATTGATAATGAAGTATGCCAGTATCAACCGATTAAGAGAGGCGTGCGAGGTAATGTCTCCAGATCTTTTTTCCCTGTACATTGAAAATATGTTCAGAAATGTAGAAGATATGAGAGAAATCACCATTGGGGAACGTAACATGAATAACATTAGATATGCGGATGATACAGTATTGATGGAAGACAATCAACAGAATCTGCAAAAATTAGTAGATAGGATCGTTCCACAAATTGAACAACTAGGGTTAGAATTAAATTAAGAAGATACATATTACGGTTGTCACTAGGAAGAAGGAAATGATACAAAGTAGTGGTCTCGAGGTATGGTGTCCGCCTCGAGTGCTGGAGGTCCCGGGTTCAGGTCCCGGTGAGGACCGGGATTTATTTAAAAAATCCACCTGGACTTCCAGTAATAAAGCTTCCCCTGGTCTCTGGGTAGTGAGATCGGACGCCCGTGTGTATTGTTGCGCACGTAAAACATACCTTGGCAGTTGGAAATCGAAAAAGAGTAGCCTAACGGCGCTACCCGGGCAAAATTTCGAGTTTAAAATCTACTCAAAGTATTTCAGGATCCTCGCCGATGCAACGGAGTTCGTGCATAGAGCTGAGTTTCTCCGGACTCAGGTTTGAGTTAGGAGGAAAACAGAGCACTTATGGGTTAAACCGTGTGCCGTGATGTTGATCCAACGACTAAAACTAAAAAAACTAAAACTAATACAAGTAAATGGGAATATCCTTAAACAAGTGAATCGGTACAATTATCTCGGAACAGTCATGATATCTGATGGGAAATGCTTTGAAGAGATTATAACAAGAACCACCTTTGCAAAGGTAGCCTTTTGCGAGATGGAAACCATACTGACCTATAAAAAGATGTCATTTGCAATGAGAAAAAGAGTGTTGAAGTGCTACTTAGTACCTGTACTTCGGTATGGATATAAATCGTGGACAATGAGCACACAAGCTGAAAAAACATCTTAAGGCTGCGGAAATGTGGTTTATGAGGAAAATGTAAATACTATGGACAGACAGAAAAACCAATGACCAAATCCTCCAAGAAAGAAATGAAAACCTTAAACTGATTAGATAATTTAGACGTAGACAGACACAGTATTATGGACACGTTATGAGAAGAAATAAATTGAAGAACTTGGTGACAACTGGCAAGATTGAGGTGAAAAGAACAAGGTGAAGGCAGAGGAGTAAATACCTGGATGGCTTGGCCATGTGGTTTGGTCGAGACAATAACACAGAGCTGATCCACGACTCTGGTGATCGTGTGAGATTGCGAAACATGACTGGCAACGCTTATAGGCATGGCACATGATGATGGTGATGATTATTGCGTTTTCCTATCGATCTTTTAATCACGTTGTCAGAATTGTCTTGGTTTTGTTGTCTCTGCCTAGCTGAGAATGCGTTCTGGTATTCTATTTTCTGATCGTCTCTCCCTTCTGTCTATGTAAATGCACTGGCATTTATATTAACATTGGTAGATAGATTATATTTGGCGTACAGAGGAACAGGTTCATGCACTGATGGGATAGGTATATGCGTGAATGTCCGTATTACAACTGGAACTGTGGTATAGAACTTTCGGACGAGTGAAGTTTTGACCCAGTCCTGTGCACGTAACATTACGTCGTTCACATACACGGTTAACTCAATAAATCTATGCCTCTTGGAGACCGATTTGTCGTTGTATCATGGATTGCGATGCTGACTCTCAGCCATAAGCAGATAGAAAGGATGGAAAAGATACAGAACGAAGCTATGCGCAATATTCTTGGATGTACAAGAGGTACAACATGCAGGGCAATGCGCTACCTTCTTGATTTTCCAACCATGAGGGTCAGAATACAAATTTGCTGAGCACGTATGTATCTCAGAGACAACGCAAAGACACAACATCCACTGCATAGCGAGATTAAGAAGGTAAAGGGCAGCAGGTTAAAAAGAGGAAAGTCCTGGATGGATCAAGCCAAAGGAATTCTTCAGCAGGTGTGTTCACTTGAGGACTCAGAACCTGACGAGTAGTTGGTACAAATGCCAACATAGTTCTGTACATCCTTTTCAGTATGCATCCAGCTAGACAGACAAAGCATACAAGAAAATCCATCTGCTGTGGAGACGGAAGTACATTCTCTGATCTTCGAGAAGTCTTTAGAGGACGATGCTGTCATATACACGGATGGATCGGTCGTTCGAGGAGTTAGAGGTTCATGTGCCTTTATGGCTCAGGCCGGAGGGAAAATTGTGAAGAAAGAGTCTAGCGCTTTTAATTTGGCCACAAGTAGCCTGACTATGGAAGTCATGGCAGTAAGTAAAGCAATAACATGGCTCGAGACACAGACATTCAATCGGGCAGTGTCCTTAGTGACTCAATGAGCATGCTCAGGAAGATAGAGATGGGGTGGGTCTGAAGAGAGTAGTTGCTGTCTCTGGAGCGGACTCGGCTGGCAAAGATTAGTTTCATCTTCGTGCCAGGGCATGCAGGTGTACTAGGAAATGACAGGCTTGCAGGTAGGTCAGGGCTACTGTGGAAGGCGGACGAGCCATGGACCAGACAGACATTCTGAATGATCTATGAGAAGTAAGTCGTTTACGAGAACCAAGCGATGACTGTGGATTTACAACCATGGTCAGGCGGCGAGAACAGCAAATTAAAAGAGGTGTGGCCAAACAAGAACACAACGCAGGAAGCCAAACAAGATTAATAAACCAACACAAAACTGATGTCGTGAGCCGCTACACACTGGGATTTGCTGAGGAGGGGATCCGAGCACTTATGGACTGAATGGTTCGATGTACAATGAGGATGATCTGTCAACTAACCAACCAACTAACCAACCAACCGACCGACCGATCAACCAACCAACCTACTAACTAACTAACTAACTAACTTACTAACTAACTAACTAACTAACTAACTAACTAACTAACTAACTAACGCACATACACACATATACACGCACATGTACACGTACATAAACACGCACATACACGCACTTACTCACATACGTACATACACACATATACACATACATACACTTATACACACCGCACATACTCACATACACACACACCCACAGGATGATGGAGGTGATAGAACATCTCCAGCTTTGCTTTCTTCTTACCCTAGAGTAGAAATGGAGGAACAGGGACTGCAGTTTATTGTTCTATTCGCAAAATCAAAACCCGTGTACACTACAGACATAGTTGTTGCGTATGTAAGTCAGTCTACCCCTAAATTAGTTTGTATCTATAGCAACAAGTACACATGCGCCCCGCGTCCTTCGGTATTTAACGGATGAGAGTAGACATATGTTAACGGTAATTTCATTACCGGCGTCTAAGTTGTCAGAGAGAATGGAATCGTGAATGCTGAGGTGAGTCCTGTGTCGGTTTAACTTACAGCGTGGGCATTCTATGTGTCAATATTTTACTGTACTTCTTTCTGTCGAATAATGGGTGAGACAGCTGCTCCTTGGGTAGGTTTCTCGGAGTGCTTGTTTATCTGTCTGTCTGTCTTCCTGTCGGTTGGTCTGTCTGTCTTTATATCTGTGTCTTTGTCAGTATATATGTTCGTTCGTTGGTCTGTCTGTTTATATACCCATCTATCCCTCATTCTATTCATGCATCATTCATCCATTAATCCAGGCATCCATTTATTCAGCCCTCCAATCATCCATACATCTTTTAATCTATCCATCCGTCCATTCATCCATCCACCCATCCATCCGTCCGTCCATCCATCCATCCATCCATTCATCCATTCACTATTTACTTTGAATCTTACAGACTTCAATAGTTTCTTTGCCTCTCTCTCTCTCTCTCTCTCTCTCTCTCTCTCTCTCTCTCTCTCTCTCTCTCTCTCTCTCTCTCTCTCTTCTACTGCTAGCCCGAGGGTCATGAGTTCGGATTCGTAGCCAGGAAGGTTTAAAAAAGCCTATAATGGGGACCAGGTGATATCTGGACACGTAATGGCGGTAAGCATGATAATGACCACATCACACCTGGAACACCTATTGGCCTATCACAAAATAGGGCTAGCAACGCACACCCAGTATGTCCTAAAGTTACACACCGTTAATGGTGCTTATATATATATATATATATATATATATATATATATATATATATATATATATATATATATATATATATATATATATATATATATATATATATATATCTCTCTTTTAAAAATAACGGTGATATTAAAGTGGTCTACAGGATAAGAGGGCTCGCTCATAGAACTTCCAGTTTGCTGATGACGAGCTAGTTGATACAACCTCTATATCGGCATTAAGTTGTACGTCAACGTTGATATCTCTTCCAGACAGCAATGGCAAATTACTTAGCGTACAACTTCCTAGAGAATCAGCCTGAGGTTGATAGCAAAGTCCCGCAAAGTACGTGCAACATTAACAATATAAGCTATATGTTATATATTTATTTTCAAACTAGTAGCCCAGTAGCCGGCCCGGTGATCACGTATTTGCATTCCAATCAAGCTGTGCATTGTGTTTCTTTAAAAAGAAAATGAGCTAAATTCCCAGGTCACAGCCTTGAAAGGGCACCGGGAATTGTTCTGGGATGTAAACCTGGCCGGTTTTATATTGACCACATTAGCCAGGCTGTGGTCAGCAGCATATGTGATGTCCAAAAAGCCTCATTGCTTTAAAACATAGATTGTTTATTTACTTTTTATGTGTACATGCCACATATACTTGTGTGTACCTTGACCAGCCGATTAGGCAAATGTCGAGTACAACAAACAGGTAAGTTTAATGCTCTGTAAGACAACCAGCCGAAAAGACAAATGTCGCATAAGACAACCAGCTGATAGGACAAATACCGTGTAAGACAATCGGCCAATGAGACAAATGTTGCATAAAACAGTCAACCTATAAGACAAATGTCGCAGAAGACAATTAGCCGATAAGGCAAAAGTAACAGAATACCTGCCGAGGGTGCAGGTGGTGGATGAAGCTGAAGAGTAGCCGACAGATAATTGTAGGTTATTGTCTCCAGCTTCACGACTATAGGCAGAGGTTCTCTGTTTTGTTTTTTTGTTTGTTTGTTTGTTTGTTTGTTTTGTTCTTTTTTTTTTTGAGGAGACAATGGCTACGTCATTGACCAGTATGATCACTGCTAAGAAGGAAAGCAATGGCAAAATACCTTCTTTAGAGATGCCAAGAAAAGTTATGTTATGCGGTCTCATCGATAATCAGAGAAACGGCGCAAATGGGTGCTCCATAGGAGCAGCCTCGCCCGTTAGGGATAGTCATGTGCACCAGAAGACTCCAGACCGTCAGCAGGCTACTAGGTGCAAACGGTTAATATCATTGAAAGTAGGAACTTGGAGTGTTATAACAATGAGTGCAGATGGGAAATTAGAAAATATTAAACAAGAAATGAAAAGAGAGAGGATTAACATTTTAGGAATGTGCGAAACGAAGTGGAAAGGGACAGAGATCAAGACAGAAGAGGATTGTAAGATTATTTATTCTGGGGGAGAAGAACGGCAAAGAAGTGTACCCATTATATTGGATCGGCAAGCATCAAATTCTATTAAAGAATATTGGGCTGTGTCAGACAGAGTTCTATTAATAAAATTAACGGAAGACCTTTTAAAATAAAGGCCATTCAAATATACGCTCCAACAATTGAATGCAGTGAAGAAAGTAAAGAGGGATTTTATAATGACATGAATTCTGCATTGAAGAACTATAAAAATTCAGTAATAAATATTTTAATGGGAGATTTCAACGCAAAAGTAGGAAATCAAGGCGATGGATGTAGGCAACCATGGTTTGGGAGACCGAAACGAAAGAAGATACAGACTTGTAGAATGGGCAAAAGAACAAGAAATGGTTGTAGGAAACACCTGGTTTAAAGAGCATCATATAAGATTATGGACATGGAGGAGTCCAGACAGCAGGATTAAGCACCAGATAGATTACATCCTGATTAGCAGAAGGATTCAAAATGCTTTAACAGTCGTAAAAGCACTCCCCAATGCAGACTGTTACATTGATCACAGATTAATTATAGGCACATTGTGGATAAAGTTAAAGAAAGTCAAGTATACAACAGGAAACACTAAATATGATTTGTGCAAATTGAAAACTGATAATGAAATACAAGATAATTTTAACATTGAAGTAAAGAACAAATTTGATATATAGTCTGATCTAGAGATCCTATTTCAAGATGTGGATGATCAATGGGAACTGTTGAAGAATTCAACCATTTGTGCTGCAGCCACAACTATTCCAAAATTAAAGAAAGTGGGTCGTAAGACATGGATGACTGAAGAAATTTTACAAATAATGGAAACAAGACGACAGAACAAAAATAATCCTGCCAAATATGAAGAAATTCGCAGAAAAGTCAGAATATTATGTAAGGAAGCAAAAGAGGCATGGCTTGAAAAAAATGCATAGAAAGTGGGGGGAAACAAACACACACACACACACACACACACACACACACACACACACACACACAGACACACAGACACACAGACACACAGACACACAGACACAGACACACAGACACACAGACACACAGACACACAGACACACAGACACACAGACACACAGACACACAGACACACAGACACACAGACACACAGACACAGACACAGACACAGACACACACACAGACACACACACACACACCACACACACCACACACACCACACACACACACACACACACACAACAGTAAAAATACCAAACTAATGCACAAAAGAATTCGGGAGCTTACTAATCAAAGAACACATACATCAGCAGGCTGCCTAAAGACACAGATTGAAACATCACAATAGACAATAGAAAAGGGTCAGACTTTACATGCATGGTCAGATTATGTGAAAGACCTTTATGATGGTAACAGAGAAGAACAGTATAATATTCAAAATATTAATGAAGTACCATCAAGTTTGAAAATGGAGGTTCAGAATGCTCTCAACCATATGAAATCTGGCAAGACCCCTGGTTCAGACAGCGTCACAGCAGAAATGCTTTAGAAGAATTTGCAATAGATAAAGTTACCTGACTGCTGACTACAATATATGATACTAGAAATATACCTCATGATTTATGTATTTATTGCAATCCCAAAGACATCAGGAGCCTTGGAATGTGATCATCATCAAACAATTAGTATAATGAATCACATCACGATGATTTTGTTAAGAATTATCAAGCATAGAGTTAGGAGGAAAGTACAAACTGAAATAGGAGAATAATAATGTCGGTTTGTAGACGACAAAGGTACAGTAAATGCTGTGTATATATTGAGAACAGTAATTGAACTTTCTACAGAAGTAAACAAAGATCTGCTCTTTGCTTTATTGACTACACAAAGGCTTTCAATAAAGTGAGACATGTCGATATGATAAGGATGCTTAAAGATCTACAAATTGATGGAAAAGATCTTAGACTTGTAAGAAACATATATATATATGGATCCTCGCCGATGCAACGGAGTTCGTGCATTGAGCTGAGTTTCTCCAGACTCAGGTTTGGGTTAGGAGGAAAACGGAGCACTTATGGGTTAAACCGTGTGCCGCGATGTTGATCTAACGACTAAAGTAAAGTACTAAAGAAATATATATTGGAAACAACAAGCTGCCATAAGAGTTGATAATGAAGTAGGTCAATATCAGCCTATTAAGAGAGGTGTGAGACATGGATGTGTAATGTGTCCAGATCTTTTTTTCCCTATATAGTGAAAATATTTCCAGAAATATAAAATATATGGAAGGAATCAACATTGGGGGACGATGCATCAATAACATTAGATATGCAGATGGTACAGTCTTGATTGCAGACAATGAACAGGACCTGCAACACTTAGTAGATGAGATTGTTGCACACAGTGAAAAACGAGGGTTAGAATTCAATTGTAAGAAGACACAGATTATGGTCGTCACTGGTAAAAAGGAAATACCACAGTGTAATATACAAGTAAATGGGCATATTTTTAAACAAGTGAATCGGTACAGTTATCTCTGAACAGTCATAACATCTGATGGGAGATGCCTTGAAGAAATTAGAACAAGAGTTGCCATTGCGAAGGTAGCCTTTTGCAAGATGAAAACCATACTGGCCAATAAAAAGATATCAACTGAAACGAGAAAAAGAGTGTTGTCGTGCTACATAGAACCTGTACTTTTGTATGGATGTGAAGCGTGGACAATGAGCACACAAGCTGAAAAACATCTGATGTCTGTGGAAATGTGGTTTCTGACGAAAATGCAAAGAATACCATGGACAGACAGAAAAACCAATGAACAAGTCCTTCAAGAAATAAATGAAGATCGTAAACTGATTAGAGACATTAGACGTAGACAGTTAAAAATTTTTGGGCATGTTATGAGAAGAAATGAATTGGAGAACTTGGTGACAACTTTCAAGATCGAAGAGAAGAGACCAAGGGGAAGACCGACACGTAAATACCTGGATGGCTTGGCCACATGGCATGGTCGAGACAGAAACACGGATCTGATCTATGACTCTGGTGATCGAGTGAGATGGCAAAACATGACCGTCCATGCTTATCGGCATGGCACATGATGGATGGAACAGAAGATATCCAGCCGATAAGACAAATATCGCATTAGACAATCAATGTACAACACCCGGGCTTAAATGATAGCTTACATTTCATGTGTTTAGTTCATACAGACGTGTCAGGCCACTGTTTCGATTACCGAAACAGAAAATTCTAAAAGTAACCCAGACTAGCGCCATAAAAGAAAACGCGAATAAGTTAACTGTCATTTAGAAGCACGCTATAAATCCATTTCCAAAGAAATAATATAAATCTGGGACATATAAAGTGTCCCTGGCATGAATAAATACATTATTATTGAGGGTGCGAAATTACAATACAAATAGAGTACCAGTGTGCAATAATTATATTAAACAATAAGAATTATTATGAAAGTTCAAAGCTCATAAAATGGAAAAACACAAATACACAAGAGATACAGCCAAACATTTCGGCTCAATTCTTTGTCAAAGGAAGGGATAAAAAAAACGAAGAAGAAGAAAACAAAACAACAACAACAACAATAAAACAACTTATAAAACAAAAGAATACTTGTCTCGACACTCAAGAGTGAATCCGATCAACACCGCTGGGTAGGGTATTGGTGCACGCAAGGCAGATGTGGTTAGTGCCATTCTGGATTCTGTGTGTAATGTTGAAGAACAGATAAATCACCATGGCCTGGGTAAAATGGTGCAGCAAGGAGTGACCTGAGGATCTCATTGAAGCTGAGTACGCTGAGCACACGCCAGATAGACACGTGATCAGACCGCAACTGGCAACCTTGGTATTGGCACTATTCGCTGGTTGTTGAACATAGGGACGAATGTCCTGGGGGTTACGATATCCGTTTTTGACTCACCTCAATTCAAGCAGAGATAAGTACTCCTTTATTTTATGTTTTAAACAAACAATATTTTGTCTTTGTGGTTTCCTTGATAAAGATTTTGGTCGAAACATTCGCCTGTATATGTGTGTGATTGTTTCATTCGTCGAGCTTTGAGTCATATGTTTGTATTGCGACTCTAGCAACAGCTCAGCAGCAACCAACGCCCATTTTCGATACCTTTTGTTAATTAATACAGCTTGGTGGCTGTTCCCTAGCATATGCATAGAAAAATATGGTACAAAACATGTCTGCTATGTTTACTAATCTGTGACAGAAACGCCCAGAAGTACTCTAGCTGATTACTTTAGCTCAGTGACAGAACAGCCCACACGCCCTCCAGCTGTTCACTTTAGCTCAGTGACAGAACAGCCCACAAGCCCTCTAGCTGATTACTTTAGCTCAGTGACAGAACAGCCCACACGCCCTCTAGCTGTTTACTTTAGCTCAGTGACAGAACAGCCCACACGCCCTCTATCTGTTTACTTTAGCTCAGTGACAGAACAGCCCACAAGCCCTCTAGCTGTTTACTTTAGCTCAGTGACAGAACAGCCCACGCGCCCTCTATCTGTTTACTTTAGCTCAGTGACAGAACAGCCCACACGCCCTCTATCTGTTTACTTTAGCTCAGTGACAGAACAGCCCACAAGCTCTCTAGCTGTTTACTTTAGCTCAGTGACAGAACAGCCCACACGCCCTCTAGCTGTTCACTTTAGCTCAGTGACAGAACAGCCAACAAGCTCTCTAGCTGTTTACTTTAGCTCAGTGACATAACAGCCCACAAGCCCTCTAACCGTTTACTTTAGCTCAGTGACAGAACAGCCCACACGCCCTCTAGCTGTTTACTTTAGCTTAGTGACAGAACAGCCCACAAGCACTCAAGCTGTTTACTTTAGCTCAGTGACTACTAGATTACTAGCGATTACTAGCGATCATCATGTGCCATACATACAGACGTGGGCGGTCATGGTTTGCCATCTCACACGATCACCAGTCCTAGTCCTCTTCCGTGTCCTTGTTCCCGATTATGCCATATGGTCAAGCCATGCCTATATTTACCTGCTTGACTTCCATTTCTTCTTTCACGAGCAATGCCAGTTATGTCTACGTTTACATCTTTATTTCTTCGCCTGATGTGCCCAAACCATCCTGACTGTTTAGGTCTAATTTGTCTAATGAAATTATGGGTTTCAATTGGTTTATTGAAGGACTGATTCATTCATTATTCTGTCAATTCGTGGTAATTTTTGCAATTTCCCTAGAAACAATATTTTTACTGTTATTAGATGTTTCTCAGCGTATCTGCCTATAGCTCATAGTTAAAATTCATGAAACATGCATTTTGTATTTACATGGTAAATATGCGTAACTGCATTATAATAATTACAGTGGTGAAAGCTACAATTATTTTAAAAAAAATTAAGGAAACTACACATACACGCACGCACGCACGCATGCGCGCGAACTCACACACACATACTTAAATTAGGCATGGCTTCTCGGATGACCTGACATGTTAACGTCAATACAGAAGAAAGTTCGAATTAACATAATTCTGCCGTGACAGGTATTAGGAACTCCAAATCCGACCGGTGTTTCTTAAAATGATTTAGTCCGTTAAATGTTAGTTGTTTCTTACGTCAACTCAGATTGTACGATTTGAAGGTATGTTTAAGAAACTTAGTTTAAACGTTTGATATAAGATTGTATTTTTTTTCTTTATCATAGTCTCATCTCATCTCATCTCATCATGTTCCTCTTGTACCTTGCGGTGTCGAGGTGAAGTATAAACTTCTTCTGATCTGCCATTTTATGATATTATACTTCCTAGATACTTGAAACTCTTTACTTTTTTCAAGGGATGTTCGTTTAGGTGAATTGTTGTTGTTTGTTCTATTCACATGAATAGTCTAAACGAAATGTGTAGGAAACATAACATGAAATTTAGCACAAGCAAAACAGAGGTAATGACTATAACTAAAGAAGAACAAACAACACTAATTCACCTAAACGAACATCCCTTGAAACAGGTGAAGAGTTTCAAGTACCTGGGAAGTATAATATCATCAAATGGCAGGTCAGAAGACGAGATCGAAAATAGGTGCAATAAGGCAAATCAACTTATTGGACAAATGGCACCAATACTAAAGAACGAACATATATCAGTAACTACTAAGAAAGCACTTTACAACACAATCTTCCTACCAACTCTAAGCTACCAATGCCAAACCTGGACAATGACAGAAAAAGAGAAAAGAAAAATCACAACAACAGAAATGAGGTTCCTGAGAAGAATACTCAACGTATCAAGAAGAGATAAGATCAGAAATGAAGAAATCAGGACTAAAGTGGGGGTTAAAGCAGCACTAGATTTTATTAGAAAGCAGCAAGTCAAATGGTTTGGCCATGCAAGTAGGTTACCAGTCAACAGCATACCACAACAAGCAATGATGTACAGACCAGATTGAAACAGAGGAAGAGGCCGACCACGTAAACGTTGGACGCAGGGAATAGCAGAGTCCATGGGAATATCGATATATGAAGCCCATAATCGGGCACTCTTACGAAGTTTATACATCACCTCGACACCGCAAGGTACGAGAGGAACATGGTGAGATGAGATGAGATGTGGTTCTTCTTTAGTTATAGTCATTACCTCTGTTTTGCTTGTGCTAATTTTCATGTTATGTTCCCTACACATTTCGTTTAGACTATTCATGCTGTCTTGTAATTCAGCTTCTGATTTTGCTATTAGTGCTTGGTCGTCCGCAAACAGGAGTTCTCTAATGGTTAGATTTGCAGATGGTTCTTCTTCTGTGTTCTCGTAATACGATATTCTTGCTGTCTCTGCTTGGCTGGTTTCTTTACATATGTTGTCTATATATGTTATGAACAAGAGAGGGGACAGGGCACAACCTTGTCGTACTCCAGATCTTATGGTGAAGGGTTCTGAGTGTCCTCCAGTTGCTTTCACTATGCATTCACTGTTGTTGTATAAACTTCTACATAGGATTGTTAGATGTGTACTCACTCCATATTGTTTACGGATTTCCCACAGCTTGTTTCTATCTACTCTATTAAATGCCTTATCTTGGTCGACAAAGGCTAAGTAGAGTGTTTCATTGAATTCGGTTGATTTTTCTATAATTTGTCTAAGAGCAAAAATGGCATCTGTGCATCCTTTGTTTTTCCTAAATCCGAGTTGCGTTTCGCTTAGCTGGGGTTCTTCCTCTTCGTTCATCCGGAGTTTTTTTTTCGGACGTGATTGCGTTGTGCCTGTTTACAGCAGAGCTGCGTTCTTGCGCCGTTAGGCCGACACATCCGACTTCTGCGGGCATTTGTTGACCGGGTTAACCTTCCCAGGGGTTTCTTAGGACGTTAGACTCTCACTGTTGTGGTGTTATCTCCCATCCCAGCTGGCCCATATAGAACAGCCAAAGGCATCCTGGTCGGCCCTCAAGGGAAGGCAGGGGCAGACCATGGGCATTCCCCGCCATCCAAGGAGGCTTCCATAATTGCAGAGCCATCACACACCGCTCTGGTACTGGGCTCACCCAAGGAATCGTCACGTCCTGCACATGGCTGCTTAGCCTCACTTCCGTATATTGGGCCTTCCGTTCACCATAGGCTGTTCTTCCAGAAGCCAGAAGAATGCAGTTTGCAGATGACATCCACACAGTGAGCTTTCGATTCGGACTTTCCACGTAATGGATTTGCTATCCAAGCAATATTCCATTTTGTGCCACTAGGACACTTTTTCCACCTTTTTTGAAGCCCACACAGTGAGCTTTCGATTCGGACTTTCCACGTAATGGATTTGCTATCCAAGCAATATTCCATTTCATGCCTCTGGGAGGCTTGTGTAACCGACATGCCTGTGGTAATGAAGTGTGGCAGTCTAAATACTTCTTCATGTACATTTAAATGTCAACCTGAATACAGTTAAAGTAAGCTGCAGTCGACTTGAGCTTGTTGATATCTCCATAGAGCTTGTCCTCGAATGAAGCAGGTGTGGGCCAAAATATCTTTCTCTGTTCTGCATATATTGGGCACTCTTGCAGCAAATGTTTAGCTGTCATTTTACCAGTTCCACAATTACATTCATCTGTATCTCCTATCTTTAGTTTGTTGAACAAGTGGTATTTCAACCTGTTGTGTCCTGTGCGGAGTCTGAAGATTGCTACTTGTTCTCTTCGGTCGAGTTTGTAATATGCATCATCCTTCTGGTGGCCTGGATGCTCTGATTCCCATTTGGTTCTATAAGTGCTTTTTATCAACCTCTTTGCCTCATTATAGGTTATGTCTATGTCAGGCTGTGGTAGTCGTCCGCCCTCTTTTGCCAGTCTGTCAGCCTCTTCATTTCCAGGTATACTGCAATGTGATGGTATCCACTGTATTACAACTTTTTTGGATTTCTGGCATAGACCATGGAGTGCTGCTCTTAGGTCAGCTATTTCTGTGCTGTTATTGCTCTTCAGTATTGAGACAGCTGACTTTGCATCTGTGAAGATAGCTATTTGCGTCTCTTTATTTTCCTCCATCAAGAGCATTTCTGCTGCAGTTTTCAGAGCCTCTACCTCCGCTTTGAAGTTACTTGAAAACTTTCCAGTTGCCACTGAATGTGTTTTTTTCACTCCATTTTTTAAATTTAGGAGAATTCCTCCTCCTCCATTCTCTACTGAATTTTTGGCTGATCCATCTGTATATGCATGGGTCCAATTGCTGCTTGGGTAATGTTCTTTTATGTAGTTTAGGGTTATTTCTCTTCTTTCGGTTTCATGCTGAGTGTTCTTTTTCTCAATACCAGGAATGTTTTCTATCATCTCAGGCAGTAGCTGCTGTCTCCAAGCTGGGAACTTGTCTGCATTGTAAATGGGTTTGACTGTTGATATGTTAAGTATGGGATCTGCCCTAATCTTTCGTTTTGCAGTTTCTACAAAGTTGCTACGCTTCAGTCTTCCCTTTCCAAAACCACTAAACCTTTTATACATAGGGTGGTCTGTCAATCTTCTAAATTTTTCAGCTTGTTGCTGGGCTCTGCTATCTCTTCTATCCTGCATTGGTTGTAAACAAGTGATCTTTTCTAGTTCATTAATAGGCGTTGTCTTCAGGCTTCCAGTTATGATTCGCATTCCTTGATTTTGGACTCTGCTTATTTTGTTAAAGTTTGACTTAGCTGCTGTTGCCCAAGCTGCAATGCCATATTCCAGTACTGGCCTCACCCGTCCAGTATATAACTTCTTGAGAACTTTCTCATCTGCTCCCCACGTTGTACCAGCAAGCTTTTTCATGATTGCCATTCTTTGCCTTGCTCTTGTTCGATTTTTCTTAACCTGTGTCTTCCATGTCAGGCGACGATCAAAGGTGACTCCTAGATAGTTTGGATTTTCTTCATGGCGCAATATTTTTCCATTCAATACCAGCTTAGGTTGCTGAGTTTTAGTTGAGAGGGAGAATACTGTGCATGTTGTTTTCTCCTCACTTATCTTCACTAGCCATGATTTTGACCAGTCCTCTAGCGCTAATAGGGCTTGCTGTATTCTGCTGTTAGCTGTACTAATATATTCTTCAGATGTCCATATGGCTAGGTCATCTGCAAAGGATGATGTGTGTACTCTGGCTGGAAAATTTTCCGTGATGTCGTTTATATATGCTAGGAATAATGTTGGTGAAAGAACTCCTCCTTGGGGGACACCTTGCTCCAACAGCATCATTTTGCTGGTTTGTCCTTGTACTTTTGTCCTGGCAGTTCTGTTCTCAAGGTAGTGGCTGATCCATTTGTACATTTTCCCACAAACATGCATTTTTTGCAGTTTTACTTTCAGTCCTTCCTTCCATACTTTATCAAATGCTTTTTCTAAATCTATCCAGACCGCTAGTGTGTGCTTTTTCTCTTGGAAGGCATCCTCTATTTCCTGAGCTATATAGGTTATTTGATCTTCAGTGGATCTGTACTTTCTGAATCCTGCTTGGTGGGGTGTTAAGAGTTGGTTTTCTTCCAGATGCCATGTTAGCCTGCCATTGATAATGCGTTCCATTAATTTTCCTACACAGCTAAGAAGACTGATAGGTCGATAGCCATTTGGTTCTTCCAGGTCTTTTCCTTTCTTTGGGACTGGTATTAGTAGCTGGGGTTCTAATCTCATAGTAGAAATCAGTAATTGATCGGTGGTCGTTACTAAATGTACTACAAAAGTATCAATAATCTACTGATGAATTGGTTGTGGAATACAACACAGTAGCCACCAATCTACTGATAAATCGGGCACGAGACCGTGGCAATCTAGATAATAAACTAAGGATAAATCATTTTGCAGGACACAACACACTACCCAATATTTGCTGAAACATTAGTTTTGGAACATAGAAAACTAGGAAACATCAACTGATAGTCGGATTGTCAGACACGGAAACTATCCAAAATCTTATGATAATTCCATTGTCGGAAACGACAACTAGCCAAATTCCACTGATAATTCGATTTTCTGACATGGCAAACTAGCCAAATTCTACTGATAATTCGATTATCTGACATAGCAAACTAGCCAAATTCTACTGATAATTCGATTGTCTGACATGGCAAACTAGCCAAATTCTACTGATAATTCGATTGTCTGACAAGGCAAACTAGCCAAAATCTACTTATAATCCGATTGTCAGACACGGAAACTATCCAAAATCTTCTGATAATTCCATTGTCGGAAGCGGCAAACTAGCCAAATTCTATTGATAATTCGATTATCTGACATGACAAACTAGGAAAATCTGCTGATAATTCTATTGTCTGACACGGCAAACTTGTTAAAATCTAATGATAATTCGATTGATGTACACGGCAAACTTTCTCAAATCTGGTGATAAGTTGTTTATGTGTTGTGGAAAAACTAGTCAATTATTTATTTGCTTTGGGAAATAGCAAACTTATCATAAATAAGTCGTAATGAAATATGTCAAAATAGCACGTCATCAAATGAATTCGAGGCATGGCAAATAAGGCAGTAATATAATGATTTTGGAATACAGGAAACTAAGCAGTAATGTACTAATAAATCGGTTTGCAAGACATGGTAAACTAAACATTACTTTATTGATACATCGGCTGCGTGAAAAGATACACTAAGCACAATCGTATTAATACATTATTTCCTAAACATGACAACTAACTAATAAGGTATTGACAGATCGGTTGCCGAGCGTGATAAACTTAGCAATAATATATTGATAAATTGGTTGCAGGGAATGGCAAACTAATCAATACTGAATTGATAAGTTAGTTGTGGGACATGACAAACTAAGCAATACTGTATTGATTCATCCATTGCGATGACAGACTAACCAATACTGTATTGATAATCGGTTTCGGAAAAAGGCATACTAACCAATACTGTATTGATAAATCGGTTGCAAAACATGGCAGACTAATCAATACTGTATTGATAAATCGGTTGTGGGACATGGCAGACAAATCGATACTGTATTGATAAATCGGTTGCGAAACATAGCAGACTAATCAATACTGTATTGATAAATCGGTTACGGGGCATGATAAACTAATCAATAATGTATGGATGAATCAATTGCAAAACATAGGTTGCGGACCAATAATGTATTAACAAATAAGTTGCAGGCTTTGTCAAAATAAGCAATAATGAATTGATAAACCGACTGCAGGACAAGAAAAACTAATAATGTTCTGACAAATCGATTGCAGGACAATGCGAACTAAATAACAATGTTGCAGGACAATGCAAACTACGCAACAGTGTATTGATAAAACGGTTGCGAAACTTAGCAAACCGAGCAATATTCTACTATACAATGGTTGAAGAAAACAGGAAACCAACCCAAAATCTATACGCAAACCAGCTGTTCAACTAAACAAACTGAGACGAATTGAATCGATTAAAACCCGTAGTCCAGGTAACCTTAACGTTTGAACAGTCTACTTGACGCTTAGCTACGGCAGGGAAACATTTCAGTTGACAGGATGCCATGCATGAAGGATTTGGCCCGATAGTTTATAATTTGTCGTTAATGTCGCAATCAGATGTAGGTGACTTCCATCCTCGCTATTGTGATCGTAAATACAGCGATATGTGGCGAGAAAAATTGATTCAGTGCTGACTGAACCGACCGGCTGGGGTGATTTATGCGACTTGCGGCGATTTAGCGATCAAGGACGATTTAACACTTATCAGATGAACTGGGTTTTGTCACCATTTAAAAAAGGTTAACACACGTGACAGAGTGAGCTCGTGTGTGCGTGATTCGAAAAGCGAACAGAAAAATGAGACGGACAGAGGCGGATAGTGACGCAAATAGTGAATTAGAGAGGGAGAGAGAGAGTGAGTAAGAGAAAGAAAGAGAGAGAGAGAGAGAATTGAGAGAAAGACAAGGTGAAATAGGATGAGTGAAAGATAATGTCAAGGATATAACTGCAAGAGAGGGAAAGAAAGATGACATTAGAGAGAGAGAGAGAGAGAGAGAGAGAGAGAGAGAGAGAGAGAGGGAGAGAGAGAGAGAGAGAGAGAGAGACAGACAGACAGACAGACAGGCAGACAGACAGACAGACAGACAGACAGACAGACAGAAAGAGAGACACACAGACAGAGAGAGAGTGAAAGAGAGGGAGAGAGAGACAGAGGGAGAGAAACAGAATAGATAAACATAGTGAGAAAACTACAGAGCGGGAGAGAGGGAGAACGGTGCTTTTGTAGAGGCCAGCGTGTATGTTTGTTTTTATATCGTGGTTGCTAGGAGTTCGGTTCACTTTGATATTGGTATGTGTGTCTTTTGTGTGTGTGTTTATGTTTCACTCTCTGTATGTATGTAAGTGTGTCTGTGTAAGTGTGTGTGTTTGCGCGCGTGTGTGTGTGTGTGTGTGTGTGTGTGTGTGTGTGTGTGTGTGTGTGTGTGTGTGTGTGTGTGTGCTTTTTACATATATGCAAGTGCGCATGAACTTCCTTTTTAAAGATGCAGGCTTAGAAGTATATTATCATTGCAACAAAGAAAGTAACTTGCAAATATAATGAAATATATAGTACAGACGATGTCGCCGATGATAAATTTACACGTTCATATAACATGTTCATTCAGCCAATTGCTGTAAAATAACCGATGACAACATTTTTTCTTTGCCTCTCGCTAGCTCTGAACTCAAGCATAATCCATACACTCTACTTTTAGTAGCATTGGACTGAATTGTGCGTGTGGATTAGATTTCCCTATCACAGTGTTCCTCACCATCAGGCGAACTCACTTCAACTTCAGAGGTACTTAAATTTACGTCCCCAAGTCAAGGACAAGAAGTCAAAATTTTAGTCCAACTTGTCCAGGTGTAGCGGTGGAACCCTTTACCTCGGCATCAGCACACCGGATGATTAAAAACTTGCGTACCTATCCATTCGGCCATGCTGGCCTCCGATGAAAACATCTGCCTACCACAAGCTTTGCTGACGTGATTGCCAGGTTGGCTTTCTAACTCCAATTAAGGAAAATTTGACATTTTCACATATTGTTATCCTAATATAAACCCTAACCGGCAAAGTTCGCGGCGACTGCCCAGCCAGGAGGCCTTAATTCTTTAGGCTCGAGACCCCTCCTGTCCTACACCTGCAAGGTGCTATATGCAGTAACTACAATTAGTGACAGTTATCTTCAGAGGTGTGATTGTCTTTGGGCCTGTCCTTAGCATTTTTACACACTAACTGTGTTCGCCCTCTGTTTTTAATTTGAAGGAAATATTTGGCAACAAAAGGATCTATTTGACTTTGTCTGAAATAGGTTTTAAAATTGTGTTTCAGGGCAAGAGGTTCGACTTAATTGCGTATGGATTTATCCCATATAGCTAAGTCTCTCTCTCTCTCTCTCTCTCTCTCTCTCTCTCTCTCTCTCTCTCTCTCTCTCTCTCTCTCTCTCTCTCTCTCTCTCTCTGCAGAGCACAATAACACCCACCGAAATTCTCGCACATAACACAAACTCCGTAGCTCAAGCAACGAATCAAAGAGGTCTTTGAAAACAGTATACTAGCCAACTGAATGACGAGATCAGACTACAAACCCACGCCCTTCTTGGCATGAAGAAGACGGCTTAACCACTCCGCCACGGAGACACCGTCAGAAGGAAGTTATATTTGTTTAGTTTGATTACAATCTTTGTAACATTTCAGTCAACATAGCCGCCACATGAAAAGACGTTCTCCACACGACAATTTTCGCAGGTAGAGATAATATGTGTACTGTTTTAAATGATTCAGCGCCAAACAAACAGTTTGTTTGGACCAGACATGTTACACAATCAAATGAACAAGTGTTGTAATATACATTTCGGCACTCTTCCGACAGACGGGTCTAAATAGTTCTGCAGTGAATAAGTGATTAGGGTTAGGGTTAGGGTTAGTGTTAGTTATATAAAATTATTCACTGCAGAACTATTTAGACCCGTCTGTCGGAAGAGTGCCTATATTTCCATTAATTGAGCCTTGAAATTGCGGAAGATGCAACGAAACAAAACACATAAGACGATAACCCTAGTAATGCGAAGTATCATCTTTCTGTCTAAATGGGAGGTCACATGTGGTGAAATATTATCTGTCACCACAGAATAAGTTAATGAACTGTCCACAGTTAAAGCATTCTGTCACATGTGTCCATTTACTTCAAAGTCACATATACAATTTCAAAGCCAGACTGTCAAAAATACTACTTACTGCTTGAGTTTGGCACGCTTGAGCTCCCTGGAGAACTGTATTGCCAAAGCAAACCAAATCTGATCCTCAAACTGTACCAAGACTGTTTCTTACACCAGACGTGTCTTCAGTACCAGCTGTATTGCGTTGACAGACACAAAAATAATCACATCCGGTTGATTTTGGCATCAGATAGATAACAGATGTAGTAAGTTCCTAGAGCAGAACAAAAATAAGGAGATTTATTTAGAAAATGTTAAAACTTGCTGAAGACAGATGTATGCTTATCTTAGAATAATCGCACATGATCTATCAAGAATCAGCGCAGTAAACATTGTAAGCGAAATTCAGTGTGTTATTTTTACCACTTGTGCACCATGCAAGAAACAATGTTTCAAAAATAAACGAAATAGATTTGACATCATGACATGGAGGAAGGTCGGTATCAGAAATGATTGGAAACACGAGAGACAGAAGGCAGTGGTCAGACATTTTCATCACCGACGAAGAAGAAGAAGAAGAAGAAGAAGAAGAAGAAGAAGAAGAAGAAGAAGATTAAGAAGAAGAAGAAGAAGAAGAAGAAGAAGAAGAAGAAGAAGAAGAAGAAGAAGAAGAAGAAGAAGAAGAAGAAGAAGAAGAAGAAGAAGAAGAAGAAGAAGAAGAAGAAGAAGAAGAAGAAGATGAAGAAGAAGAAGAAGGAGGAGGAGAAGTAGGAGGAGGAACAGGAGGAACAGGAGGAGGAGGGGATGATGAGGAGGAGGAGGAGGATGTTAAATTACGCTAAAACTGTGCAGATGTAAACATTTTTAAAAGCATAAGGAGGAAAAATACAATACTACAAGGAACACTACAGCAGCACGTCAAAGTCATCTTAAAACAACGAAATTAATTTAAGCAAGACTGACTAACTATAGACAGCGAACACGTTTGTATTTATGGATATACTTAAATTGCTGTATGCCGTTTCATAGGGCGCTGCAATCAACGTCAGCATGTACTGCCTGTTTGTGGTGTACTGGGCAATTTTACATTCGAAGAGTTGGCAGTTAGTTTTCTCATAACTTCAATGTTGAATTATAGGCTATATTATCTCTAATCTACAGCAGTGCAACTCCTTTAAAAGCTAAAAAGATATCTTCAGACGTGTATGGCCTATATTTTTGTGACCAAACGGCACTCAAGTGGTAATATGTTAAATGTTACGTCGTCAGCCAATAATTTTCCAACGTAACATTGCCATCGTTATCATCCTCATCATCATCATACAGTAGCTCCTTTGAAGAACATCACACTCATCACAGCCCACTGAAAATAATATTGATTCTTCGCCATGTTCTCTACCTCATACATATGAATGTCTAGTGTGACATCAATTCGCTTTGTCCACCGTCATGTGTCGGTTCCTGCATCTTCTTTCTGCACTCGCGCCTCCCATTTCTATTCTCTCTTACCCACTGTGAAACTTATATAGCCACAGTATTTAAGTTTCAGATGCAGATTAATTGTCAGTTTTACTCTTTGTTCAGATCTTATTGAAACTTAGTTGTACCTATTGTATTTTAAACAAATTCGAGAGAAATGGAATTCGAAGCAATTGTGAGAACCAGGGCAGAAATCTTGCGCTCAAATCCGTGTTGCACTAAGTTCTTTATACGAGAGGGATTCAAATGAAAACCGTACATGTTTATTTCTTGTTTCGTTAATATATCCTGAAAAAGTAATGAAAATGTATCATTATCAGACGTAGTCCCCACTGCATGCAATGCAAGTCCTAGTCACCACTGCATGCAATGCAAGTCCTCCAGCGCTGATAAAGTGCTTGGGTTCCTGTAGAGAAAACATTAACCAATCATGCACCACCTGCTGCACATCTTCATCGGACCGAAAAGTCTGTTCTGCCAATGACTGCTTGAATCGACGACATTGAAATCACTTGGGGCTAGGTCTGGCCAGAACGGGGGAATCACATTCTGCTTCAAAGCACAACACATTTGATTGTCAAGCGCCATTGCGTCGTTGTTTAAATTCTGGAGTAAACTGCCGTGACACCCATATTGCAGACACTTTACGGTACCGTACCACATCATGGATGATGTGGCGTGATGAATGTTTATTGATGTCAAGGTGTGCTGCAATGTTACTCATAGTCAATCGGCGATTTTCCTGTCTTATAAGTCTTAAAAGTCGATATGATCGACTTCATTGCACAGCGTTTATCCCATACGGCTCTGTTTCTTTCCACCGGGCGACCTGCCAAAAACGTCACACAAAGCACGAACTCCGTAGCTCCAGCGACGATCCCCAGAAGTCTCCGAGAAAAACGCACCAGTGATCCGAAAAACGTAGCCCGGAATCAAACCCACAACCTTCGGAGCGCGAGCAGACGGGGTTTTCCTGTACGAGGCCTTAAACGGCTACAATCGACTCTAGGGTCACTAGTCGGAGTGCCTAACCCGGTAGTGAACAGATGTAGCGCCGTTTTGAAACTTCCTACTACACTAATACACTTGCTGGACTTACAGACATACATCACCTTACTGGACCTCCATTCGTCGATGCGTTTGTGTAGATTCCAACTCTTCACTGATCAAAAATCGGATAACAGAACGCTTATTCTCTTTGGTGTATGTCAAAAGTGGGGCGGTCATCCTTACATTGTCCTTATGACGTCATCGTGTTCGTCTGCACTGTGATGTAACGTGTTTAACACTCTTGCCATCCTTAATAACAATGTTGACAGGTTAAAAGACAATTGCATGGTTCTTGCAATTTCGATCACACTTTTAAATGTGTCATTTGAAGCTCTTCTATATTCATAAAAGCTGAAAGACCTGATACCTGTCGAGATTTATGCCATGGTCCCATTCTATTCTATGCAGTGTCCGATTATAGTATTGCCCTGTGTGTGCAAAACTATGTCTTATATATGTTTGAGTGATACATTTAGGTTTCTTTTGCACTTTTTCGATTTATTCAATTGTTGTTTGACACTTGTTAGTTTTGTTTGTGGATTGGTTAATTACATTGTTTAAATAGTTGAATGACTGTTTGGTTGGTTCGTTAGTTGATTTATTTGTTTTGACTTCATTGGAAGACTGAATGTTGCGTACTGACGTTCTGGCGGTCTGAGCTACTGAATAGGGCCTAAATCTATCGAAGTGCGGTTGGTGCAGTAGCTGTTTTCCCGACAGCTCACAAAGTATCATCTTCACAAGGAGTGTGCTCTTCCCCTCTCCAATCTCAACATCGATGGATGTATGCAAGGCCGACACTGACACTTTACATCTGCGGAGAGGCGTATTAGGATGTAACTAGTCAGGATGCAGTACAATACAGGAAGTCCCCGGTTAATGTTGGGGTTAAGTTTATGGAAAACGCAACCTTAAGTGACACGACGCACAGCGAAACACTATTTTCCATAGAATTAAATGAAATACAGTGTATTATGCAATGTTTATTTTGTTGGTTGTTGATATTTATTGGCTAAATAGAGGTAGGTTGGAGGGCGAGTGGTAGAATTATTGGGACGTAGAAGCATTAAAACAAAGATTCGCTCAAAAACTTTCATCAGCACTAATAGTATTGCTCTCACCCTCTTTCTTAGCTATTTCTTCATAGAGAGACTTTGCTTTCTCTTGTATAGCCATCTTGCTCACAGGCATATTCCGTTGGTTCTGGACTTCAATCCAGTCGGCCAATAGTGCTTCCATGTTGTCAATAAGAGTACTTATGGTATGAGTGATCTTGGAAGCTTTCAAAGTGGTTACGTTTTTAGTACCCTCTTTGATTTTTCCAGCACATGCACGAATTGTTCTTACTGTGGTTGGGGGTAAACCATGGACGTTACCGATATCAACAGCCCGATCGCCAGCCTCAAAACAACGTAACACATCTATTTCACCTCAAGAGTAACACTTTTCATGGTTCTCTTACAACCAGACACATTATCAGCACTTACTGTGTGCTTTGAACTCAAAAATATAAGTGATTACACGATAAAATCCTGGAAAAACGCACTGCACAAAATGTAAAATAGCGACGTTAACGCAGCATAGCAACACAGGTGACGACGTTATAGCGAAACGTAGCGAAGTAAAGTCAAGGTAAGTCCCATGGTGACAACGATGTTATAGCGAAACGACGTAAACCGAAGCGACGTATAGCGAGACCTTCCTGTACAAACGAAGTCTCTTTTGTGTGGTATCACCTCCGGAGCTCTCTGACCTTCTGATTATATGTATATTGTATATTAATTATACGAACATCAATGCGGCTTAGAAGGGTAATGAAAAGAACACTGATAAAATAAACTAGTAGACCGTGTGTATGTGTACCTAGTGCACATATGAGAGACCTAACTTAAATAGAACCCTTATTAATGAACCTCTGAAGTGCTACTTGGGTCTTTCTTAAAGGGGCGAGAAAGATGCCAACTAATGGTAAACCTAGGAACAAGTACAGAAAGATAAGTTGATTCAGCAGACAGGTCTGTCTCATCACAGGGACGAACCTAATTGTGTTAGTGTCTAGTTTTGTTTATTACGTTAATTAACGCTCCTAATGCACTCTATGTGTGGACGGATAAAAATAGCAATGGGGATATCATGAAAGAAGTTAACTCACAAAGGGAACTGGTTACACGCAACAGAAGATGACGCATTCTTTGGGCATGACATGAGAAGGGGGAAGCTGGAGTATGTCGCCACAACGGAGAGACACGGGGATTATGAGAGAAGATTCTGGGCAGTTTGACATCTCGGCATGGAGGATTATCAGTATCAGAGAGCAATACACGAGGCAGAAGGCTGTGGAAAGGCATGGTCACATGAGATTATCCCTGAATTGTTTGTGGGAGGAGCACGTAAGGGATTATTCCGATGTGGGTTCAAAGACTTCAATGTTTATTGTCTCTACTTCTAACCTCTTTTTCTTCTACTTCTGTCCCCTACTGCTAGGAGTGCCAATCAATACTTTTGAATTCATTTCTGATAATATGTCAATGGCCTCAAAAGTTCTCCATCATTTGGTGTCTCTGTATATTAAGTACACACTTACCAGTGTGTTAAAGAGCCTTATATGAGAATCAAAGAATAGTAACACTGTAGGCTTCATTACAGTAGGTGACTATGGCAAGATGGTTGGAGACTGGCTATCTCGCCTAGTAGAATACTCTAGCTGCACAATCCAACCAATCACGGCTATCTCGCCTAGTAGAATACTCTAGCTGCACAATCCAACCAATCACGGCTATCTCGCCTAGTAGAATACTCTAGCTGCACAATCCAACCAATCACGGCTATCTCGCCTAGTAGAATACTCTAGCTGCACAATCCAACCAATCACGGCTATCTCGCCTAGTAGAAGACTCTAGCTGCACAATCCAACCAATCACGGCTTTCTCGCCTAGTAGAATACTCTAGCTGCACAATCCAACCAATCACGGCTATCTCGCCTAGTAGAATACTCTAGCTGCACAATCCAACCAATCACGGCTATCTCGCCTAGTAGAATACTCTAGGTGCACAATCCAACCAATCACGGCTATCTCGCCTAGTAGAATACTATAGCTGCACAATCCAACCAATCACGGCTATCTCGCCTAGTAGAATACTCTAGCTGCACAATCCAACCAATCACGAATAAGTCTATAAAGGATTAGCATCGTTTGTCTGAGAGAGCCTGTACTCCATCTGGGTGTTAAAAATGACAGCAGAAGAATGATTTTGATTTGATTTGATTGATTTAGGAATCGACATCACAGCATTCGGGACATTCCCATAAGCGCTCCGTCCCCATCCTCAGCAGCCAGCGAAGAGTTCCAACACTAATAGTACCAGTAGCAATCTGATTATATGTCCGTCTCGCCTTTCCTCTGAGCGTTGAGCGTCGGCCAGATCCCCTCGTCACTCCTCGCTGTCCCATTCTTGCCAGACCATGGTAATCCATTTGCTCCTCCGAGGTGTGCACGTGCTCCCACAAGGCCGCAACCACATCTGCCTTATCATGTATCAATACTCCACCAAGTTCTGCAGAGCCAGCCAATCTGTCAGCCTGTTCATTTCCCAGCACACCGGCATGCCCCGGAGAAAAGATCCAGGCGATGCTTGTCACCCGTGACCTCCGAAGCGAAGCAAGCCACTCCACACGAAGACTGCCCGTCCTCACCCTCGTCAGCATGCTTTCTGAGTCACAGCAGAAGAAGAAGCAGTATAGCATAATAGAACCAAGCATTTTTACGTGTTCATAATATACTAGCATGATTATTGCAAAGTCGCAAAGACAACATATCACAAACACCAGAAAGAGGCAGTCGTCATGTTTGGCTACATTATGAGAAGGCAACAACTGAACATGTAACAACAGGACAGAGACACAGAGGAACATATCGAGAGACAATTCTTGACAGTCTTGTATCATGGCACGGAATGTAGTTAACACATGAATGTATCCATGTCGTGAGGGATCGCAATTTGTGGAGAGGCATGTTCACTCACGCCAGTCAGCAAGGCAGTTGATGATGATGATGAATATACTAGACCCAGCATTACCTTCCGATGTGCTTGTTTGACTATTATTTGACCCATTCTTGGTTAGATTTTTGAGACAACTGATGCTATTTCAGTAGCTGGGTAGGAGGTCTATGCATGTTCCATAGTTGTGGACTTGCTGGATGATAGATCCGTTTAATGTCGACATCATGTTAAGGGTGTCTAGTTGACCGTTGACCTCACAAAGTTCATGTCGTCATTTCGAGGTCACAAATTCTAACCCAGTATGACCACTTATTTTTCTGCATATCCTATTTACAGGACATTGCAGTCAACACCAACATTTTTCAGCTGCTTTTCATGTCTTGGCAAGTTTTACGTTCAGTAGATTGCCATTGCTTTCTAAACGACCGCCTCACATATCTTTCCGTAAGAAACCACCGCGACGCGATCTACTGCCGAATCTCGCGCAGCTATGTTTCGTACGTGAGCATACGTGCTTACGAATAGCATCATTAACACCTTCGCCATGGAGACCGGCTTGACCACTATAGCTTTCAATAATTAAATTGTTTAGTGTGTCTTTTAATCACTACTTCTTTCCTCTACTTCTGTGAATGCCAAGCAATAGCACCAGGGGGGGGGGGGGGGATTTTAGGATTTCCAGGGGAGTGGGTCATTAAGATTATTTTAAGATCGGGTTAATACAAGACCCGATTACTTGATATTGTTTCCCCATACATACTTTGCAATTCTGAACTTCTCGCCCTTCTGAAATTCATTTTATAATGTAGACAGACCCGCAATTCACGTTTTATGTAGACATCTAGACTTATTCTAGTATGTGTTATTAAATTTAGCTTCCATTTTTACGTATGCTGTGTAGGGGCGGGGGGGGGGGGAGAGATTTATAGAGAGGAAATACGAAAAAAAGGGGGGTGGGGGATGACGTTCTGAAAATATGATTAAGGGGTGCACGGGTAAAAACAGGTTGAGAACCACTGGCATAGACCATCATTCGTTACAAACCGGCCAAACGACAGCAAGTTTACGTTGACCTAGGCTTGTGTCTAACGGATTACTTCTGGCGTTGACATTCCAGTGTGAAACCGTTTTACGTGGCGGCGATGCTGGCCAAAAATTCTGAAAGCCAATTTGGTGGCTTTAGCTATTACTATCCAGGTTAAAGAGAAGACAGGGAATTTGTGATGCTTTACTGGATTCTGACCCAGACAATCGTTATGTTAATCCAATCTGTTCGAGTTATACGGTTTAACTCCTTCTGTTTCAGAAGTTCTGAGTGCTCTGTGGCAGTTAAAATCCCCCTGTCGCAGAAGGCCATTATTTTAACTCTTAATAACCTAGGCAATTATTACACTACACTAGCATCTGTCTGGAACACAAGTAGATAAGAACTGGATGCGATGCTTGGAGCAACTACTGAGTGCACTGAAATAAACATAAGTTAAACACCAAAAAAACATTACTCTGTTTGAAAATGGGCCAACGTGTAATGACTTTGTAAACTCTTACAAAACAACGGAAGCACACTCATCTATTTCCCTTAGCAGATACCAGATCTGTGTATGTTAAAATGTTAGTACCATTACATACTGTAGGTTCGAGTGCTCAGGGAAATAGGTGACCAGTCTCTCGCTCCATTCGCGAACGTCGAGATGTGGCATTGAACCCTTGTTCAACCGCGCTAATACCTGCATCAGCGCAATATATTCACCATCAGGCCAACACTCCCACCATATTCTCCTGCTAATGTCGGATAAATGGATTATGTTTCCATGTGTCATCTCGGTGGCTTTTGCCGTGGATGTAAGTGTAACTGTCTAAGACCTCGCACTGTAATGACATTATCTGTCATATATCTACACTTACGTCCAGTAGCAGATTTCTGTAATGAATACTCCCGCTCTGCCTCACTAATGTTTTGATTTTAACCAGCTCTGTGGCTTAACGAGTGGTGAAAATGCGTTTAACAATACCCCGACATATTGAGTCCACGGTCCTAAATCACGGTAATTTTGGAAGCAGACAGCTTTGCGTTGATTTTGATACTATGAGGTGTCGACGTTCAGAAATCAATGCCGAACTTTTGAACAAAAAATGTATAGTAAATCACAAACAACCAATAAATGTTGGCATTGACTGCAGCGTTCAGAAAAGGAAATGCAACTAACTGTCACTAACAGTTCACATCTTACTGACAGTATCTTGCATATGACTACATTTACGTATAGCAGCAGATTTATATAATAAATGTTACCTTTCTGTGTCTTTATGACCTTGTGTTTGTCAACGTTGTTGGCACATGTATCCTTTAATATAATTGTTCTCTACAATAGTTCTCGACATTTGTATTCTACATTAGTTCTCCACAATATTTCTCTACAATAAATCTCGACAAAAGTATTCTATGATAGTTTTCTACAATAGGTCTCTACAATAGTTCTCAAAATAGTTTTTTTTTACAGTAGTTCTCTACAATCGTTCTCGACAATAACGCTAAAGTATTTCCATTACCACAGTCTTATTAACATAAAACAATGCATTGTAAAATGATCCCAAAGATGTATTTCAAATAATCGATACAATATTGCCTATTTTTGCATATTTCAATATGATTACGTTCATATTTCTCATTACTTTTAATTGATTGCATGCACGTCTATTAGTATGTGTAAATGATCACACTACACAATTCAACTATCACCCTTACTGAAACATCCAAATATACCCATATCTACAAAACGACAGATAATAAACAGCATATTCACACCAACCCTATGCTCCCAATCTCAAACTTGGACTTTATCCAAATCACACTTTCGCAAAATCAACACCTGCGAGATGAGATGCCTGAGGAGAGCTGCCAACTTAACAATCCGAGACCGAGTAAGAAATGCTGTTATTAGACAGACAGTGGGATCAACACCTTGCACCACATTTATTGAAAGACAGAAGATCAAGTGGTTTGGCAATGTCGTTAGAATGCAACACCAACAACTACCATCACTGGCCTTACATCAAAGATCATCTGCGACGAGACCAAGAGAACGTCCAAGAAGAAAATGGATTGACGACATCAGAGACATTGTACAACAACATGCAATGACACTATCCAGTGCCGCCCACCGGGCGCTGGAGCGCAAATAATTCCTCCCCACGTCGCTTGACGGCAGAAATGGAAGATGATGATGATGATGATGATGATGATGATGATGATGATGATGATGATGATGATGATGATGATGATGATGATGATGATGATGATGATGATGATAATGATTTCTCATTACTTTTATGATGATCGCATGCACAATTCTAATTATTGTGCATTATTATATAGACATTTCTAAATAATTTTAAAACTATTTTAACATTACCGTCTGCAAATGTATCATTATTTTACAATAATCCCAACCACATTTCTCATTATTTTAAAACGGCTGCATACAAGTATACATTTGCCAACATTAATTTCATGATTTAGTTCTAAACATTTAATATCCACAGAAAGGACTGATAGGTTTTTAAATTGTAATAAAAGCACTTTTATATATAATTAATTATTTCACGCATGAAGATGAAGCATGCTCCAACAGACAGCTAGCAACGGTAGAGTACATGTTAGACGTTCTTCGCATGCCGACCTGATGCTAGTGGGTTCGATTACATCGAGGTGAATTTTATTTTTGTAAATGTGCCCAGGACTCCCATGTCGACCCAGCCTAAAGTGAATAACAGGAAATTGACAACAGGAAATTGATAACAGAAAATTGATAACAGGAAATTGATAACCGGAAATTGATAACATGAAATTTATAACAGGAAATTGATAACAGAAAATTGATAAAAGTAAATTTATAACAGGAAATTGATAACAGGAAATTGATAACATGAAGTTGATAACATGAAATTGATAACAGGAAATTGATAACAGGAAATTGGTACCACGGGATGTCTTGGAAAGTAAAGGCGACGGGATATAGGCCATCTCACCCTCAGAGTGTCGATGGGTCTATACATTTATGTCTAGCAACACATGCCCAAATAACTTTACTTACCATTCTTAACTGATTCATTGCCGAAGGATAACATATCGCCTAATGCGACTAACCGTGTGGACAGAACGACGATATATTGCAATTCCGGGATCATTGTGTTATGTGTTTTGTTTCGTGGTATCTTCCAAAACTTTAAAGCTCAGATAACGAACATTAACATTATAATATTTGCCATTTGATTATGTACCATGTTTGGTATCTTTTCTTTTATTTTGGTAACATGTTTGGTATAAACTTACATTTTATTTGATACTGGATAAGTTAAGAAAACAGATCCGATGGTGTAGCAATAACTAGCAAGTTTATTTTGATAGACATATAGACATCACAACAAATTTCGTCTGTAATCTGACGGGTTCTTCCCACGCTAAAACTCTTAAACTCCGCTAGGGAAATGATAATAATCCCTCAAAGGTCGTCAAATTCCTAATATCGACAAGAAGGCAAACACGACAGTCTCCAACATCTGAACATGGAAGCGAGCTGACTGAAAAATAGCATATTGTCTCGAAGATTGAAACGCGTTATTAAATTCACAGGGGCTTAGACACAACAGTAATGGGGGGTTGGAGGGGGAAGGAGAGAAGAGGTAGGTGTGTGTGTGTGTGTGTGTGTGTGTGTGTGTGTTAGTGTGTGTGTGTGTGTGTGTGTGTGTGTCCTTGAAAGCTATAAAGAGAGTTCCTGCATTTTTGTTTCTCTCGCTCGCTTTGACCTCAAGCGTAATCCATACACACTATTTCTAGTAGTGATGGACTGAATTTTGAGCGTCGATTAGCTTTCCCTATTAACAGTGTCCCTCGCCATAAGGCGAACTCACTCCGACGTCAGAGGTACTTGTAATTTACATCTCCAAGTCAAGGACGACAGGTCACCATTTTAGTCCAGCTGTCCGGTGTAGGGGTTGAACCGCTTAGCACGGCATCAGCACAACGGATGTTTAAGAACACACACGTTCTTACCCATTCGGCCATGCTGACCGGCGTTCTTACATGTTACATAGAACTAATGTTAAAATACTGCTGCGAAACCTGAACAATTAGTAAACAGGCAAAAATAAAATTCATGGAAGCTTTGGAGGTGTGGTTTTATAGAAGAATGATCAGAATTATTTGAACAGCCAAAATTAGCATTCTGGAAGTTTTGAGGGAAACTGAGCTGCAAAGACAACTTATCATAAACATCAGACAGAGGTAGTCCTCGTTTTTGCCTTCGTTATGAGAAGACTAAAACTGGAACATGTCATGGCAACCGGAAAGATTTGCGGAAAGAGAGATAGAAGAAGACAGCGGGAGAAGAAACTTGACAGTCTTGTGTCATGGCATGGAAGGGAGTCACAACGAATTGATCCATGTCGTCGGAGATCGCAATTTGTGGAGAGGCATGATCGCTCACGCCAGCCGGCAAGGCATAGTATGATGATGGTGATCACACACACACACACGCATGGACGCACGCACGCACACACACACACACACAATTTTACTATGTCCCTCGCCATCAGTCGAATCCACTTCGACCTCTGATGTACTTGTAATTTACGTCACCAAGTCAAGGACGAGAAGTCAACATTTTAGTCCAAATGACCGATGTTGGGATTGAACCTGCTACCTCGCCATCAGCGCACAGGAAGTTTAAGATCTGGATCTCTTATTCATTCGTCCTTGCTAACCTCCACGGGGGCATAAACTGATGGATGTTTGTAGTTTATCTGTAGTCGTTGTAGTTGTTCTCCGTGCTTCTCATCCATCCAGTGGTATTGGTTTAAAGCTAGCAATGAGTAATCTAATTCTGTCACTGTTCATTTGCCTCTTAGTTGAGTCCATGAACACACAGGAAATTGTTTGTTTTTTTTTTTTTGGGGGGGGGGGGGGGGGAGAGAGAGAGAGAGAGGGAATTTAGGACGTAGACAATTGCTGGTAAGAGTCTGCTTTTACCCATAAATACCAATTGGGGAACCAACCCTTTCAGGCCACTAAGCCAATTCATAGATAAACACACACAGTTTGGAGCTAATAAAAACAGAAGAAAGAAATAGAGACTAGAGGACGCACTAGACAACATAATGGTCGGTAACTACAGCTTTCAATGTTTATGTTGTCTAGTGCGTCCTCTAGTCTCTACTTCTTTCTTCTATTTCTGTGAGCACCAAACAATACATGTGGGTGTATCTATGACCTGTTGTTACCCATAGTTGTGGGTTAAACTTGATATTACACCTGTATATGGACGGTGGTGGATCGCTGCGGCATGATTTAAGACCCGGCCAGACATAGACAATGTTATGAGAATTATTTGAATCCTAAAGGAGTCTACTTAGAGAAATGTTAGGTGCATATCCTTATACAGGAAGTTACAGGCAGCATTTATTGGTTCTTTGCGATTTATTAAGTAATTTTACGTTCGGTCCGAGCAGTTTGCCCTTGCATTCTCAACGGCCGTCCGCGCATATGTTTCAATTAAATGCAATAGATTCCAGTTTATTGAAACAAAACATAAAAGATAACTTTCCATTGCTGTGCAGTTATCAATCTACAGATGGACGCTGGATGTGTAGTTTGTTTTCATGACAGATTTTACTCAGACTTCATCGAATTAAACGGAGAACTTATGCAACAGAGCTGACTGTGCTGCAACGTATTAGGCGTGTGCTGTTTGTCCTCCAGTCTGCGGAATACCGACGTAACTGTCTCCATCCCCATTCTCAGACTAGATCGTGTCAATGCGTCTTGAAATAAACTTAAACATTATGCGATTTGACATATGTCCCACTTTGTCAAGACATTCAGGTGAAATATAAGAAGCTGCTTTTCTTACTTTACTAACGATGAAGAAGTCTCCTTCTTCTGCTCTCCCTTACCTTCCATTAAAACAGTGTTTCCCAACGTGGGGCCCATCCCCACAGGGGGGCAATTCGATTGTTAAAGGGGGCAGTTTGAAATTGGACTCGCCCAGAGTTTAAGTTAACCGTATGGCGACTCTCTGTCGCTACTCGAGCTGGGTAAACATCCAGTATAAATGACTTCTCGCTGTTTAAAATATATATATATATATATTGTATAAATATAGGTGATATATAAATGGTATGTAAATTCAATTGGTAATTTTTATTAATTTCAGTTTTAGAAGCATCATTTTCCAGAAAAAAATTTTCAAATTAAAAAGTGTTTTTTTTTTTTTTGCAGTGGGGTAAATGTGCCAAACATATTTAAATATGAATTTTTAGTCTACGCTTACTCCAGGTCATATTATTATTTTTTTTTTAGTATTTAATTGATCTTATATTTCTTTCTTTCAGCCCAGAGTGGTGCAAGCAAGAAAAAAATTCGTGAGTATTCGGAGGAATATTTAAAATTTGGTTTCATACCCGCTGTCCGCGGGTGAATATTTAAATTTTTGAATATTAAAAATTATGTATATGTGTGGGGAAAGGGGGGGGGGCATAAGAATTTTAGAAAGGCTTGGGTGGGGCATAGCACAAAAAAGTTGGGAAACACTGCATTAAAGCATAGGTACTCGAACTACTCATACCAAGCTGTCCTATCGTTTGCCATCTCATGGAGTTCACGCCATGCCATCTTCATATTTTTCATCGCGTTCTCTAACTCGGTTCTCCGTGTGTTTTTAAGCTTCCTTTTATTTTATTTGATCTGTACATTCCAGAAGAATGGATGTCTAGCTGTACTACTATTATACTATCTCAATGATCCAGTGTCTTTTTATCCCATCTTAATATGAAAAAATATGTCTATTTTTTCCCCTAAGCTTCTCATTAGTGATACTGTCCTACCATGGGAGTCCTACTATTCAGCATTTGTAACATTTAGTGAATGTTTCTAGTTTATTCGTAGCGGTTTAATAGTTCCCCGCGATTCTGATCCACGCAACATTACCGATTTAATGTTTAAGTTAAATATCCTGACTGTGGTACACTTTCTTTGGATAACAAATATTGAAGTGGTTTGTGGTAAATTACGATCTTCCTGTTCGTCTTCCTCATTCACACTAAGACCGTCATGTCTCTAATAAAAACATTGGTTAGTCTCAGACTCATTATCATCATCAAAATATTCGTCCATTTTTGCCGTCAAGCGTCGTCGGGAGGAATACTTGCCGTTCTAACACCTGATGGGTGGCACTGATTAATGTCATTTTGTGTGATTGTACAATGTCTTTGTTGTCGGTAATCCATTTTCTTCTTGGGCATACTGTTGCTCTCGTGTCAGCCCTTCTTTTATGTCACTCCAGTGCTGGTGGTTGACAGTGTTGCATTCTAACTAGATGATCGATCCGTTTGATCTTCTGCCTTTTAATATAATAGATTCATTATCCCTAAATATCCATTAAACTGTTTATAAAACTATGTAACTATGCCCACCCTACGAGACATGTTGTGTTTGTCTGTTTAAGATTATGAGCCCCTCCGTGGTTTATGAGCCTGTCTGGCTGGGCATCGGAATTCATGCAGCACGTGTTGGGGTGAGTTCCACTGGCCTTCCATTAGATTTATCTAGACTACTCTGTGAGATAGCTGCCGAGTGTGAATAAGAGAGTAAGGTAACCTTCTGAAAGTGTCATCAAGATGGTGTTATAACTTGACTCTACATTTTTGAATGTGTCATCAAAGTGGAGTTGTTTGGATGAACACTTCTGAAAGTGTCTTCGATATGTTTTTGTATAGATGCAAATTTCTGAAAGTGTTATCAAGAGCGTGTGATGTGATTATGCTATAAGTTTCCAAAATGTCATCAATATCGTGTGGATTAGCTTTCCCAAATGAATTGTCACACACACACACAACACACACACACACACACACACACACACACACACACACACACACACACACACACATACACACATGCACCCACCGTCACATACACATCAGAGCGTTCATTTACTTCACATCTACCCACACACACACACATTCACTTACACCCCCACACACACACACACTCACTCACCCACACATACACATACAAGCACGTTCACTGACAGAGTTACCCGGGATACTCACGTCTCTAACTGTCAGAACTGGTCGCTCTAAGAGGTTTGAGCAAGTGCTGTCCTTTTTTGCTTGGACTTAACAGAAATCATCAGCCTGACGATCACACAGCTCAGGTTGACACTTTGACAGCTGCTCCAAGATATTTCTGCTAGGGTCATTATAGGGTAGCAGTTTGTTTTTAAATTTCGTCAGATTTTTACAAACCTTGATCCTAATTTGAATACCCGGTTAAAAGATGGCGGCTGGAAGAACTCATTCTTTTCCAAGTGCAGGTTCAATATTTTCACATGTTTATAGCCAAATTACCAAATTCTCTTGATAACACTTTCAGAAGTGTACAGTCAATTAACAACACCATCTTGAAGACACTTTTAGAATTTACAGCAGGATTTATTTAAACACCCTCTTGATAATATTTCCAGAAGTTTACAACCACAAAGCCGGTGTCCACACCATAGTCCACAAAGCATAATTTCTCTTGTCTGTCTCTGCTTCTTTTCCCATTGATCTCTGCTCTGATGTCCATGGTATGAGGCGCAGGTCTTTCAAACTGTGATGGAACTGTTGAACTTAAAATTACCCAATTTCCCTTTTTCTGGGTGCGTTTCAACCCGTTTTGAACTGGAGCGTAGTCTATACACGTGATATTACTTCTAGTGCAATGGACTGATCTGATGTTTGCGTGTGGATTAGCTTTCCCAATTGCCAGTGTCCGTCGCCATCAGGCGAAGCCACTCCGACTTCCGAGGTACTTATATTTTATGTCCCTAAGTCAAGGACGAGAGAACTGAACATTTCTGTAAAACTGACCAGTGTAGTGGTTAAATCCCATAACTCAGCATCACACCGGAAATTTAAGAGCGAGCGCTCTTGCCCATTTGTAATTGACTAATAAATCAAAAACAGCTAAACATGTTGGGATTGATTGTGACGTCCCGTGTAGAACATGCAATTACCATTTTTAACCTACGTCTATCCTCATGAAACAATAAGTCATTAATTAAACATTTCAGAATCAAACCAATCAAATACTGAACGTTAACTTGCCCAGGAATGAGTCAAATAATACTGGCGTTGACTGCTACGTAATGCAAAGATATGCAACTAACATTTTTTTTTTAATCTGGGAGACCATGTCTCGACTGGGATTCGAATAGACCACGCCCGTCCGACAAGCATGCTCGCTAGCCATTGCCACACTACGGGCTCCCAGGGTACAATAACAAGAGTAAACCCCAGTCCCGTGGCATGAATTACCAAAATACGATAAGTAGATTGTGAGCTTTACTAGAACACGATTACGAGAAACAAAATGAACGTTGCGGCCAAAGCCTTCATCAGCACAGAACAAAACAACACAGACACCAAACTAATAAAACAATCACTACATAGACAATACAGAGGTTACCCAGCTGAATCCTGTCTCGGCGAAATGTGTCTGAAGCGCTAGCCGCTAGATGAATGTGGAGACGGCCGGATGTGAGGATTGAAACGGGTCGATGGGTAACAGGGATTGGCTAAGATGCCCGATGGGCGGGGGTGGGTGGGTGGGGGGGGGAACACCCATGTGGGCGAACGGTGAAGGGTGAATTAGCAGTGAACTAAAGCCGGCTCTGTGGCGAATGTTTTAGTTGGCCATTCCGCATACCCAGTTGGCGGGCGTTTGGAATGCAGTACGCCCTGTGTTGGTTAGCATAGGATAGCATGAGTAACGGTCGCTCAGAAGGCAATGACAGCAACCGAACGCAAACTTGCCAAAAAATCACTAACGGCAAAAGTAATGCTAAGGATGATGGCAGCGCTCTGTAAAAGATACTCTATCACGTTGTTCTAGTGGGCTATACAGCCGCGGAAAGAGATAGAGAGAGAGAGAGAGAGAGAGAGAGAGAGAGAGAGAGAGAGAGAGAGAGAGAGAGAGAGAGAGAGAGAGAGGGAGGGGGGGGGGAGTAGGAAGTTAAATGAAACTATGTTGGACATTAAGGCCGTGAGGGGAGAGTGTCCCCAACTGGAAGATGAGGCGGTTTTCCAACGTCTTGCGATCACGTTCGTGAGATGCGCACGATTTGAGCGCCGTGACCTGTATGTCCGCCACGCCACAGTGGTCAGAACTGTTGAAGTGAAAGGGCGCCGGTTTCTGGACACCACTGTTGATATCAGATAGGTGTTGCGTAAATCTGTCAGCAAGACGTAAGCCTATCCCACCGATATACCTCATGTCGCAACGAGTGCAGACGATCGCATAGATGACGTTGCGACTCGTGCATGAGAAACCCTCACGAATGTGGAAAGTGGTCTTGGGGAATGCCAGACTCTGGGTTTGAAGTGCATATGGGCAGGTATTGCAACCGTGGCATGGACTTTCTGTGGGCACGTGAAGTGTTAGGATCATCGCATTTGTTATCCCTGCGGGTCAGTATTGCAGTGACATTTGTTTATTCCTAGTGCTTCCTGTAAACTACGAACATTCACTAAATGCTACCTGCGAAAAACAGAAGGAATAAAATGATATGCTAATATCACCAATGTGGAGCTCATGGAGAGAACTAAAATACCAAGGACCAAGGGGTGAAGAAAAGGCGGTGGTGATGGATAGCCCATACAATGAGAAAACAAGTAAATAGAATAACTAGAAAAGTCTTATCCTGGAAAATACAGAGCAAAAGAAATAAAGAAAGACCTAAACACCCAAGGAGAAGAGACGTAGAAAGATAAATGAACAATATGGAAAGGGCAATGGCACAACTGCATGGGACAGCAATAAGCTGGTGAGTCTGGAGTGAGCTGGTTAAGGGTCAATCCCCAAATGAGAGAAAGAAGACACAAGAAGAAAGAAGGATAAATTGTGTCATGTCATTTCTACTCCATTCCATAGTCTTCCGTGTGAGCTTGTCGACATCGTTCTTCATTCAATTCCACACGCTCCGAGTGTTGTTGAGGTTATCGACGCCACAAGGACAGACCCTGGTAATGGCTATCGGCTCTTTTGATAGCCAGTCTGTTTCGGTCTCCGGGGACAAGGAGACGGATCTTGTCCACACAGGCAATTTGTTGCTAATTCGCTGGTCACGTGACACGCAGACTTCATTGTTTGTCTGTCTCATTCCTAGAAATGCAACCTTCATTGAAAGGAAAATCAGGGTTGTGGAGAGAGAGAGAGAGAGAGAGAGAGAGAGAGAGAGAGAGAGAGAGAGAGAGAGAGAATGAGAGAGAGAGAGAATGAGAGAGAATGAGAGAGAGAGAGAAGACAGCTAGAGGAGGAGACTGACTGTGACAACACTAGAGCCAACATTATTTACAATGAATTTAAATGTTGTCGCGTAGGTCAATTTGGCATTCTGATCTTCCGAACTCATCATTCAGGCGTTATTTACGTGTTTACCATTTTCACATTACATGTATGAATGCACTATCAGAACAATTATTTGGAAACACATAAATATGCACCATACAATTATATAGACACAAAGAAGATACTAAAGCACATAATTACTCATACATGCATAAAAAGTAACGAAACATCACACAACTACAAAGTCGTAGAGAAATATTTACTCACACAATTACATAGTCGCAAAGAAACAATAGTTCACACAATTACATAGTCACAGAGGAAAAATATATCACACAATTACATAGTCACAAAGAAATAATAGATCACACAATTATATAGTCACAAACACACACACACGCACGCACCCAACACACACACACACACACACACACACACACACACACATACAAACACACATGTAAGAACATGTCAAATTAGAGATCCACTTTACATGTAGAAGTATCGGGTGTGTGGTCCAAGTCCGTATATATTCCAAGTTCAAACTTATCATCAAGAAACAAGCTGAGCTAACGGCGAATTCTGGTAGACATGCGCTTTCATCAAAATGTCGACATTTAAAGCAAAACAGCAATCGATACTTGTATTAACCTGATATGGAAAAGATAGACAAAAATTAGCAAGAGAGACAGGCGCTTTTTGGGAGATAGCGGCCCAGTTATAAACGGATAAGACACGCTCGATGGGGAATAATTCCATTAATGGCCGCCATCTGGAGAAGGAAAGATGTGGAAGTAATATAGAACTCGTCACATAACCAACTCTCAATAACAGTGATATACGAAAGATTTTAGAGTTGTATATTCCTCAAAATAGAGTGTGTCGCGGGTGATCTGTACTTTCACAAGAGAATTGTAAGTTGATTCTTGGAGGTAAAGTTGTAGTGACAACATATAGCATAGGGTCGGCCTATTTATGTTTGTTATTTCTTATTAGTGATGTCTACGTATCCATCAATCCATATATCTATACAATCATCCATCTGTCAATGTCTACATGCGAGTCTGCTTATTCGTACACCCACCCATCCATTCACCAACTCCCCAGCCCGCTCATCCACCCATTTATGAACCTATCCATCTATTCACCCACTAATCTATTCATTTACCCATCTACATACCTACCCTCATTCGTCGGGTCATACATCCATTCATTTGTCCATGCATCTTTACCAATCGACCAACCCGACCATTCACCCATTTACCCACCCATCCTTCTACCCATCCATCCATCTGTCTATCCACATTACTACCCAACAATCCATTCTCCAATCCATCCATTCATTTATCCATCCATCCATATTCGCCCCCCCCCCCCTTCCGTCTGTGTCAATGTTTCTGCTTATCTGACTATCTGTATGTCTGTCTAATTATCTAGGTATTATATGTAGTGGCTGGCCGAGTGGCTAGATGGCGGATTCTCCTCCGGGAGGCACGGGTTCATATCCTCGGTAAGGCGTGGAGTGTTTTTTTCTGTCGGGGACAAAAAGAAACCTAACCCTAACCTGCACAGTTTGCAGGGACTGCACTAGCCACTCGGCCTTTATTCCTCAGACTCAAGACTCCCTGCCATACAACGCAAAGTACTATATAGGCAGTAAATGACACACAGTTGTATGTGTATCTGCCGGACGTGTTATCCTACATGTTAGGTAATGTTATAACACAGGTCTTATGGTATGTACCCATATCGTAGAAAACACAAAGCAATGAAATGAGCCACTTTGTCACCCATAATGTTAAGTGGGTAAACGGTGTTAGTCACATCAATCGACACTCGATGGATGATGTGATAAATATCACCCCGATCATTTATTTCTAAATTTTCTATGAAGTTTCCTGGTACCAAATTTATTTTGTGTCGACCTTGGAGTACATGGCAACGGATTATGTTCCCGCGTCCATTTCTAAAATAAAAGTAAAAAGACCAATTTCCGCGCTCTGATGCGTTTTTGGTATATGATGCTAGCCCTATATTCGTGCTCAGTCTTCATCTTCGACTTGTGGTCATCTAAATATTTTAATTCAAGAACCACCGGCCTTGAACGCAAGTGAAATAACCCCATCTCAACCGTGGATCCTGCTCTATATGTACGACGCAACAATTATGTTGAACAGTGTTCCTGTTCTACATTTCCGTCATTGATCCAGGTGGTTGTGTTGGTTTTGCATGATTATAATGACATCCATTCATCTGTTTCAGGGTCCGCCTATTGCTCTAATACTCAGTCGTCTGTAGATCACGTGGCTGTTCGTGATTGTGTTCCATCCCTGGATTTGATTTTGCTTGTAGTTCAAAGGCCAATTCCACCACACACGGATATTTCCATGAGTACTTTAGTCTCCTCCTATCTATCACACAATGAGAATCTCTGCACAGTGCACAAACTACTTTGCCCTAACCAGAGCCTAGTGTGTATACGAGAACCATACATCCCATCCATACATGCATGCATGCATCCACTCATCCAACTGTCCATCTATCCATCCTCTATCCATCCATCCATCTCTCTGTCTGTCTATATGCCTTTCTGCTTATTCATCTACACGCCGGTCCAATCACCAGACCACCGAAAATTCACGAAACTATCCATTTGTCCATCCATCTATCTATCAATCTGTTCATCTATCCGTTTGTCCATTCATCCATCTATCCATCTGTTCATGCATCAATCTATTTATCTTTCCGTCCATCCATGCATCCATCGATCTATTCACACACACACACACACACACACGCACACCAATCCATCCATACTTCCGTCCATCTATCCATCTATCCATCTATCCATCTGTTTATGCATCCATCTATTTATCTGTCCGTCCATCCATGCATCCATCGATCTATTCACACACATGCACACCAATCCATGCATCCTTCCGTCCATCTATCCATCCATCCATCTATCCATCCATCAATCCATCTATTCTTCTGTTCATCCATACTTCTATCCATGCACACAACCATCCATCTATCCGCCCGTCTACCCATCCATCTTAAAAGTCGCTTAAAAGTCGACAGGGTCGACTTCATTGCACCGGGTTTATCCCATATGGTACAGTCTCTTTCCGCAGCGCGGAAAGCGTCGCATCAATCACAAACTCCGTAGCTCCAACGAAGACACCCAGGAGTCTCCGAAAAACATCAATCCATCATATCCATCACTCCGTTGGTCTGGCGAAAATCCAGTGAGTATACAAGAATCATACATACTATATATATTTGTATGTGGGTAGGTGGGTGTGGACGGCGCCATGTTGGATCTGCTCTGTAGTAAAAGTCAAGGACCTCTTTACAGGCCTTAAGAGCATTGGGCATTGGTGCTAGACGCCATTTATGTTGAAAATATCGGCACTCAATTGGTGATATTGTTAGTATCATGCCGGCGGTGGCCTTTACTTCCCAATACATTTTCTGGTATCCGTTTTAGGCTGGCTCCACCTGGGAGTCAAGTCAATTAAAGAAACATTCGAATCCCCCACAATGCGGTTCGAATGTATGTCCACCGGGCCGGTAGGCAAGCGACTCACCACTACGCCTAACAGTTCCCTGGTCTGCCATGGTATTGCTAAATGCCGAGGGATTATTAAGATGCACACGTGTTTAACTGAGTTTTTCGCCATTATTAGTGTAGACTGAACATCCGATTCACGACCACTTGATTTTGGAGAATATAGCATACTTTTCTTATATGTAAAATTCCACACTGTCTCGCCGTAAATTGAATCAGGTCTGAATGGGCTTGAATCGGGCATAGTAACCTCTGACCTACCCGCTTGATTCCCTTTTCTGTGTTCGTCATTATGAGATACATGGTAGAGACAGGAACACGGAGCTGATCCACGACTCTGGTGATCGAGTGAGGTGGCAGAACATGACCTTCCACGCTTATCGGCATGTCACATGATGGATGGATGGTGTCTTTTTAATGACTGCGCAGTGTTTGAAAATATTGCTGGTCCAAGTTTTGTATTTACCTATTATGTTACATGAACTTTACATAGGGTGAATACAACAATTGGACCGGCAATATTTTCAAACACTGGATAGTCGTTAAAAACACACCCTATATTAACCAGCATACTGCAACATTCATAGCAACTAAGACGCAGATCCACTTCAAAAACATGCGGGATCTCTACAATCAAGCGATTTGAATACTGCTCACGAAACACCAACAAACAATTCATGACAGTGGCAGGACGTTCTGATCAACCCCAGGTTGTTTTCTTAGGCAATTTTGTGTTCAGTAGTTTGCCATTGATTTCTGACCGAGAAGTCAACATTTAAGTCAAAATGGTAAGGTTTTTCATGAAACAAAAAGCAAATACAGAGGCTCTAGACAAAATAGGAAGGACAAAACGAGTTAATGAAAGAAATGAAAAAGGGGCAAGTGAAGTATTTCAGCCACGTTAAAAGACATAACACTCTTCACTCTTATAAAAACGATACTGGAGGGTAGGTTGAATGCAAGCGAGCAAAAGATAGACAACGAAACAAGTTGGAAGCTAACATCAAGAGATAAACAAACAATAGCCTGACATAATGTACAGTCAGGGCGAGAGACAGACAGTCTGGGAGATACAATTCAGTCTACCGTCATTGTGGAGACGGCACCTAATTGAATAACAGGGTGTTGTTGCTGGTCCCGCTACTCCACCATCAGTGAACCGGGTGGTAAAGAGCTAGAGTACTGTTATTCTACGGGTCACGTCGGTTGCTAAAGGAAACCGTAAAATCTCCATACAAGTTTCTGACAGAAAAAGTGACAAGACTGTCCTAATCATATACAAACATGTTTGTTATAAAATATCTAGGAACCTCTTGTCATGATTTTTAAATTGCGAAAAGTAGACAACAGACTGGAATATCTCCTGTATCTCTCTCTCTCTCTCTCTCTCTCTCTCTCTCTCTCTCTCTCTCTCTCTCTCTCTCTCTCTCTCTCTCTCTCTCTCTCTCTATCTCACACACACACACACACTCACTCACTCACTCACTCCTCTCTCTCTCTCTCTCTCTCTCACTCACTCACTCACTCACTCACTCAATCACTCTCACTCACTCACTCACTCACTCACTCACTCACTCACACACACACACTCACACACACACACTCACATACATTCACACACACTCACACACACTCACACACACTCACTCACTCACGCACTCACTCACTCACACACACACACTCACACACTCACACACTCACACATTCACACACTCACACACTCACACACTCACACATTCACACACTCACACACTCACACACTCACTCACACTCACTCACTCATTCGCTCGCGCGCGCACGCACACACGCACACACACACACACAAATGCATCCATAAAGCTGAATATTGAAGAGGGTTGGTTATTAAATACGATAAAACAAAGAAAGTTGATATATTTTGGTCACTTTAAAAGTCATGAAAGTTTGGAGAGAACAATAATGGAGGGGTATATGCCTGGGAAGAGAGGAAGAGGAAGGCCAAAGAGAAGATGGGTGCAGGATGTGGCGAATTATCTCCAGATGGGTGTTTCGGACGCCGGACATCTTGCTTGTGATCGAGAGGTTTTCCGTAAGGTTGTTATGGGAGCTCGGTTCTGTAAGGGACATAGTACTGAGTGAATGAATGAATCGTATGTTTACAGCAGGTTCGAGGATCTTTGTGTGTGTGTGTGTGTGTGTGTGTGAGAGAGAGAGAGAGAGAGAGAGAGCGCACGCGTGCGTGCGTGTGTTTGTGTGTGTGTGCGTGCGTGCGTATGTGCGTGTGTTTGGGTGTGTGGCAGTTCTATCCGGTTTTACCTGTTCCTTTTCAGGACAATTCCCTTTAACCATGTTAAGTTACGACGACCTGCCAGGGCAGGTCAATTATATAAAAAATGCCCTCCTCGTTGGGGACTTGCAAAACCGCTGGTCGAAACAACAAGCCTGCTAGCCATTACCACAGCAGTGGCTCCATTAATAATGAACATTACAGTCCAGTTTTTCTAATGGCCACTTCTGGTGTCCTGTGTGTTAGAATTATAAATTTAAAGTCGAGCTTAAGCAATGGATTTTAAATTATTATTACTGATCATGATTGTGCGGGTTCATTATACAGAATGGTCATAAATAAACACACATAGTATTGTTTGGCACTCAAAGAAGAAGAAGAACTTTAGCTTTCAAACTGTATGTTGTCTAGTGCGTCCTCTAATCTCTACTTCCTTCTTCTCCTTCTATGAGCGGCAAACAATATTATGTGTGTTTATGTATGGACTGTCTCAGTGGCCTCAAAGGGTTCCCCCTTTGATTTCCTGTGTAATACAGAAATGTCAGTTGGACTGTAAAATTGACTTCTAGTCCGGAAAGCAATGGCAAACTACTAAATGTAAAGTTCCCTAATAAATTAACTCGGGGTTTATAGAATGATATGAAAAGAACATTTTTCAGTTATTACCATAAACTAACTTCAAAACACCAACGTGTCAAAAGATGGTGATTTAGCAGATGACGCAGATTAAACAGAAATATATTGGCAGACATCGTTTCTTTCCTGGCCAAGACTGACTGGTTTACTCCATAAGCTGCATCTGTCTCACGTATCCAGCGACCGGGGTTTTAATTCCAGATAAGACCAGGGGTTTCTATTTTGGCAACTGCTTTAAAATAAGGCGTTTCGTTTCTCAACCTTTCTCAACTGCCTCTCTGCATACAATGTTACAGATTATACGTGCGGTGGCAATTCTCTGACTCCTACTTACGTCTTTTTCTTCTCTTCCTTCACCACTGCCTCCTCCTTATTCATCTACTTCTTCTCCTCGTCTTCTTACTTCTTCTTCTCCTCTTCTTCCTACTTCTCTTTCCCACCTTCATCTTATTTCTTTTCTCCTCCTCCGTCTTCTCATTCCTCTCTTCTTCTATCCTACACTTCTTCTTCTACTCCTTCTTCTTCTTGTCCTCCTCCTCCTCCTCTTCTTCTTCTTCTTCTTCTTCTTCTTCTTCTTCTTCTTCTTCTTCTTCTTCTTCTTCTTCTTGTTCTTCTTCTTCTTCTTCTTCTTCTTCTTCTTCTTCTTCTTCTTCTTCTTCTTCTTCTTCTTCTTCTTCTTCTTCTTCTTCTTCTTCTTCTTCTTCTTCTTCTTCTTCTTCTTCTTCTTCTTCATCTTCTTCTTCTTCTGCCTCTATCACAACCACTACTTTAAGCATTACCATCTATAGGCTCCATACATGTAACTTTAAAAGACCCTGTAACAACACACCGTGAGACATTTTAGGCAATGGCCGAATGTTTAGCTCCCCCACCCCACCCACATACGTAGACTCATGGAACTGTGTGGGTGATGTGTAGACACCTGGCACTGTGTGGGTGATGTGTAGACTCCTGGCACTGTGAGGGTGATGTGTAGACTCGTGGCACTGTGTGGGTGATGTGTTGAATATCCCACCGAATGTCTTTACTTCCTGAGACATGTCCATGCACCTATTCAGGCTGGGAAATCCTGGGATACCAAATTAATTTCACAAATCTGAATAGATGGGGATTTGAGCACTTGACCATCGGGCCGTCAGACAAGAGTGTCACCACTTCACTACCGTTATTGCTGCTGTATATGTGGCCCTGTGTTTTTTGCTATTGATTTATATCTGTCCTCGTGTTGTGATCTTGTTGCCAACGACTAAACAGTCTCCACAAGCCTCCGAACGCATCATATGCTCCAATTGTGTTAGCTCAAGACTTAAACACTGTAATCAAGTAGAGGTTTGCAAACTGCAGTCGTGACTAGGGCCAAGCCTACCGGCACGGTGGTCATGAGTTTGAAATGCACATTTTAAGAATTGTCTTGTGCTTCTAGGTGGACCCAGCCAGTGATGGTCACCAGACAATTTTGGGATGTACGGCGGTCTGTGCAATACTGACCACATCAACCAACAAGACGTAGAGAATGACAAGATGTATGAAAGGAGATGGATAAAAGGTGCCGGCCCTTTATGCCCAATATTTAACTCTTTGAAAATAAAGACCGTCCTTTCATCGTTAGAACACATACGATAATTACTTCAATAAACGTGGGATAGTTTCATATTTCTGACTTGTACAGTACAGTTTTAGTTTTGGAGGAAACTGGTTGATTATACAGTTTTATAACTGCCATAAGCTGACAGTTACAGCAAGTTATATTAATATAATGCCATATATGTAAAAGGCGAAACAATACGGCAAAACAAACAATTTGCTTTACTGCAACAACATACACAAGATGGTCAGTCGTGTTGTATCATGGATGCCAACATTTACTGGAATGTTCGTGAATGGAGTGGGAGTCAAAGATGTAAAGATAGAGCAATTAACATGTAACGCTTTGTAAGTCGCAGTTAAAGTAATATATAAATGACACGTAGAACCGAGAATCGAAAAATGAAGCGTGAAATGTAAACTAGATACGAGGTAGGGTATGAACTCTGTTGAAAACGTCCACGAATAAGACCAATTAAAACATATCTTCAGGGATGTGTTTTGTCATCGGATCGTGTCTCTCCCTACAAGGAAGGAATAATAATGGAGATCAAAGATAGTATAAAAAAGTACTCTCTTGGATATCAAGAGAACAGGCACAACGGTTGCATCAAAGAAACAGATAACCCCAAAATGTGATTTCACAATAGAAGGGAAATTAGTTAATCAAGGTTATAGCTGTATTTTAAAAAATAGGGACAATCATAACATCATATGAAACATTCGTGGTAGAGATTAAACGCAGAATATGTTAGACAAAAGCTCCATTTCAGAAAATGAAAAGTGAAAAAATAAAAAAGTACATTATGCTATCAATAACTATTATTGAATGTAAGAAAGACAATAATAAATGTTATTTATGTAAAGGATTTACAAAGAAGAAAAACAATATAACAGGAAACGGTTGTATCAGAGGAAAAAAATGGAGACATTATAATTAATAACACTGACATAATAAAAATATGGACAGGGTACACATAAAATTTATTCTGGGACAACAGGGTCAATAGACAAACATTATATAATACTCAAGATGGACCACAAATATTAACAGCTGAAGTAGAAAAGGCTGTTAAAAAGATGAAAGAAGGAAAGGCAGCAGGTCCTGACAAGATAACAACAGAGATGATAAAATCCTTATCCAGCTTTGGCATTGATACTATCACAGAATTATGTTTTGATATATATAATACTGGGTACATCCCCAGGGACTTAAAATCATCCATTTCCATCACACTACCGAAGAAGCCAAGAGCTGTTGATTGTGAGGATTAAAAAACTATAAGCTTAATGAGCCACATAACTAAGATACTACTCAATGTCATACAAGACAGAATTTAACATAAAATAGATGAGGAAGTAGCCGAAGAACAAGTTGGATTCTACAAAAACAGCAGCAACGGAGAAGCAATTATCTGTTTAAGGATGTTACTTTAAAAATATATAGAAGTGCAAAAAAGTGTATATGTTTGTTTTATAGACTACAAGAAAGCTTTTTATAGAGTACAGCATGAACGACTAATTACGTGCCTTCAAGATACAGGAGTAGACGGAAAGGAATACCTCCTAATTGTTGTATGATTCATTATCAAGTACTTTAGCAACTCTTGTTAGTGAGCTTGCTTCTTCACATCTCGAGATCAAGTAGGATGTATTAAATGATTTCTGAGGTTATCAAGTGGTTTTTGAGGAAAATGCAAAGAATACCATGGACAGAAAGAAAAACCAATGACCAAGTCATACAAAAAACAAATGAAGTCGGTAAACTGCTTAGAGAAATGAGACGTAGACAATGACAGGATTTTTGTGCGTTTGTTTGTTTGTTTGTTGTTGTTGTTGTTGTTGTTTTTGTTTTTTGTGGGGGGGGGGGGGGGGAATACGTTATGGGAGCGAAGTTGTGCAAAGGACATGCTACTGAATGAATGAGACGAAACAAATTGGAAAACTTGCAAGATTGAGGGGACGAGAACAAGAGGAATACATTGGGGTAGATACTTGGATAGCTTGGCCACGTGGCATGGTCGACAAAGGAACACTGAGCTGATCCACGACTCTGGTGATAGCGTCAGATGGCGAAATATGAAAGCCTACGCTTGTCGGCATAGGACATGACGATGCTCAAATGATTTGCTAGTTTCTCGTGCCATATCGTAAAGCTGTCACGAATCTGCCCCTTCTGAGTTATTATATCTCTTGTTCCATTAATCGCTTAATCGTTATGATCATCTTTATTTACAATAAATAATCATTGTTCTCTTCTCCTGATGTGGCCCCAAACGTTTGCTGTCAAAATATTTGCAGCATTCTCCTGCAAAAGCCACATTGCAATGTTCCAGTGACTATGTAAAAACACACCAGAATCGCATTTGGATGATGGGTACACACAACACAGACACATTTCAATATATTAATTATTAAAAGTCTGAGCATAATATCTGCATATTTAAAGATTCAACATTAGTGGGGGGAAACAGAAACAACCGACACATTAATATAATTTTTTTTTGGTTCGCATATCCTTTACAGAACATTGGAGTCTACACCAGCGTTTTTCAACTGTTGTTGATGTCTTGGCAAGTTTTACCTTCTGTAGTTTGCCATTGCTTTCTGAGCGGCCGGCTCACATACCCCTTAAGACACGAACGCGGCGAGAATCGCTACCGATTCTCGCACAAAGTTACGTTCCTCACATGGATATACGGGAATACGGAGAAAGTGGCTAATCCCTAAACCAGGAAGACCGGCTAATATAATTTACACATACTAAATAAAGCCATGGAAGAAACATTAAAATAAAGATAACAAAGACAACACGTCAATAATCCTTTTCCAAGCCACATGGAGTACAAGATGTATAGTCCCAAGCATGCATTTCTAGAATAATCGGGTGTCAGGGATCAAGCAGACGCTATCACACCTGCTTCCTTTAGCTTCCTAGATCAGGGAATGAAGCAGATGTTATCACACCTGCTTCCTTTAGCTCCCTAGATCAGGGAATGAAGCAGATGCTATCACACCTGCTTCATTGACCTCCCTAGATCAGGGAATGAAGCAGACACAATCACACCTGCTTCCTTTAACTCCCTAGATCAGGGAATGAAGCAGACACTATCACACCTGCTTCCTTTAGCTCCCTAGATCAGGGAATGAAGCAGACACTATCACACATGCTTCCTTTAACTCCCTAGATCAGGGAATGAAGCAGACACTATCACATCCGCTTCATTGACATCCCTAAATCAGGGAATGAAGCAGACACTATCACACCTGCTTCCTGTAACTCCCTAGATCAGGGAATGAAGCAGACACTATCACACCCGCTTCCTTTAGCTCTCTAGATTAGTGAATGAAGCAGACACTATCACATCCGCTTCATTGGCCTCCCTAGATCACGGAATGAAGCAGGTAATATCGCACCCTCTTCCTTTAAATCCCTAGAAATGTTCTTGTGTCAACTTTAAACTTGTTTGACCATGTCTTTGGAAATACAAATCCGCATCAAGATGGCGTTTCGAACACAAGACCGCCCGTACTGCAGGCAAGCAAAATATCCACTGCACTATTGCAGCTCCCGTAAATTAAATATCTTTGTATTAAATAAAAACCTTTGCAGAAAACAGACGCCGTTAGAATAACATAAACATGAAAGAAGAAGAAAATAACCATTGGAAGCATAGTTTTAATTAACAATAGACATGTTTACATTAATTACATGAGAGCCAGATAACTCAAGTATTCCTTACATGAAACTGAACAGAAACAGCGCTTTCATTGCATCTGCTATTCAGTTTTCCTGGATCTACATTAATCAGTGTTTCAAATCATGTCTTTAATATTGTGATTTCTGTTTATTGTATTGAAGCAGGAAATATTTGCCTAGAGGTCTATCTGTGGCCTGGAAAACAGATTTCAATATAGGTTTTCTCAATAGCTGGCGTTATTTATAGAGACCATGTTTTTATGTGTAAACAATTGCTTTAGCCTTTTAAGTAGGTTCAAGGGAAAATTCATCATACTGGAAATAATGAGCACAGACGGAGTATCGCAAGACAAAACCCAGTCTGCTGGAAAACATGTAAAGCCTATTGAATGTTCGGAACCGAACCAAAGGAAAAATATTTGCTGGAGAATGAAGTGAAAAGTAAAGTTAAAATTATGTGAACATGTGTAATGGAGAAGAGACAAAAAGATAAATCTAATCGAAAATAGAGAGGCTTGTTTAAGAGTGGCTTTTTGAATGCACTTTGATTGTGTTCAGTTTATCATAAAAGGTTGGCTAGATATAATGAGAAAGAGATAGTCAAAAAGAGAGACAGAGAAAGAAAGGGAGAGAGAAGGAATAGGGAGAGATAGAGAGACGGAGGAGAGACAAGGATAAAGGGCGAGATGTAGGCAGACAAGAGAATAAACATATATATATTAGGTCGAAGAACAAGTAAAAGTAGGAAATAGACAGAGATGAACGAAATTAAATGTGATAGATAAGTTTATGTATGGAATGTGCACATTTATACATTATACTTTATTTATGCCATTATGTGCATAGACACTTTATTTATTGTGTAGATACATACAGGCACTGTATTCATCTCATCTCTCTCATCATGTTCCGCTTGTACCTTGCGGTGTAGAGGTGAAGTCTAAACAGCGGCAGAGTGCCCGCTTATGGGCTTCATGTATCGATATCATGTATACGCGAATCCATATGTTTGTGTATTCTCATCTGTCATATTATCAGTTAAATACCATTTGATTTTATCATGCATAATATAAACTCATGTTCATTATTGTAGTTTGAGTGAGAGAGTCAGTAAGTGTGAATGAGAGACAGAACGAGTGAGCGTGAGAGTGAATGAGTGAGCGGGAGAGTGAATGAGTGAGCGGGAGAGTGAATGAGTGAGCGGGAGAGTGAATGAGTGAGCAGGAGAGTGAAGGAGTGAGCGTGAGAGTGAATGAGTGAGCGTGAGAGTGAATGAGCGGAAGAGTGAATGTGTGAGCGTGAGAGTGAATGTGTGTGTGTGTGTGAGAGAGAGAGAGAGAGAGAGAGAGAGAGAAGAGAGAGAGAGAGGAGAGGAGAGAGAGAGAGAGGAGAGAGAGAGAGAGAGAGAGAGAGAGAGTATCACTATTTTTACGTCACATACATTTTATGTACACATTTTTCTCCATGTTTAACATTTTTATGAGACTGCTCATGACAAGTGTCAGTGTATGTATGTGAGTAAAGTGTGGGAGTTTGTTCATACTAGTTTCAATACTAACGTGAGACATTTTGTATGTGTCTAGATGTGAGGAAGTGTGAGTGTATGTGGAGGATGTGTGTGAGTGTGGGGATATGTGTGGGTGGGGGTTGTGTGGGTGTGGGTATGCGTTTGGATGGGTTGGGGTGTGTGGGTTTTGGTGGGTAGTGGTATTTGTGGGTGTTGGTGGGATGTGTGGATGGATGTGTGGGGGTGAAAGTAGGGGTGTTGGAATGGGTGTGGGGGATGTGTGTATGGGTGGAGGATATGTGTATGGGACGGATGCGGGGGATGTGTGTTTATGTGGGTGGAGATGTGTGGATGGTTTGAGGAAGTATGTGTGGGAGGCGGGGTTGTGTGGGTAGGGGATTGTGTTGGGTGGATTGGGGATGCAAGGGCGGGTAGGGAGAAGTGTATTGTGTGTGGTTTGAGATATGCGTGCGGTGTGTGGTGGGGGATGTGTGAATGATGTGTGGGTGGAGGGTATGTTTGTGGTGGTATGGGTGGAGGATGTGTGTGGTGTGGGGATGTGTGTGATGGGTGCGGGGAATGTGCGTATGGGTGGGGTGTATGTGTGGGTGAGTAGGGGATTGTGGTGGTTGGGGGAAGTATGTGGGGTGTGTGGGTGGGAGATGTGTGTGTGTGGATGGGGAATGTGTGGGTGGGGGTGTGTGAGTGGCTTAGGGATGTGTAGGTGGGTGAGGGAGTTGTATGTGTTGGGGTGGGATGTGTAAGTGGGTGGAGGGTGTGTGTTGGTAGGGGTATTGTGATCGAGAGATGTTTGGTTGGGGTGGGTGTGTGGGGGTGCGTAGTGGAGGATGTTTGCGTGAGTGAGTGTCTGTTGGTGGACGGGTAGGGACTGCGTGTGTGGGTGGGGAGAGGTGTGTGGTGGTTGGTTGGGGATATTGTGTGGGTGAGGTATGTGTGTGTGGGTGGGGGATTTTTGTGGTGTGTGAGTGGGGGTATGTGGGGTGGATGGGTAAGGGTATCTGTGTGGGTGTGGGTGGGAATATTGTGTGGTATCTGGGTGGGGGATATGTGTGTGGTGTGTAAGTGGGGATGTGTTGGTGAGGGATGTGTGTGTGTGGTGCGTGGGTTGGGAATAGTGCGTGGTAGGGGGTGTATGTGATGTGCGGGTGGGGGATTGTGTGGTGGGGATTAGGTTATGGCATGTGTGGGTGGGTGGAAGTTGTATGTGTGGGTGGTGGGGTGTGTGAGTGGATTGGGGATGTATGGGTGGTTAGGGAGATGTGTGTGTGTGGGGGGGGGGGGACATATTAGTTGGTGGGGATGTGTGTGTATGGTTTGAGGATGTGTGAGTGGATGTGTGGGTTGGTGGGGGATTGTGTGCATGGGTGGGGAATATGTTGTCGATAAAGATGTGGCTGGGGGATGGGTGGTTTGAGGTGTGGGTGGGGAGAGGATGTGTGGGTTAGGATGTGTATGTGGATGGGCGTGGGATGTGTGGGTTGGTGGGGGAAATGTTTGTGGGTGGCGAGTGTGTTTTGGTTGGGGGATCAGGTGAGGGCAGTGTGTGCGGGTGGGGGATGTTCGGGAGGGGGATGGGTCGGTTGGTGGGGTATGTATGTGTCCCTTGGTGTGCGTGTTTGTGGGTAGGTGGGGTGTGTATGTGTCCCTTGGTGCGCGTGTGTGTGGGTAGGTGGGCGTGTTGTGTGAATGGGGTGATGTATGGGTAGGTGGGAGATGGGCCTCATAACATGGTAATTAGCCTTGTTTATGTTTACAACATTCATTTCACAATGTTTATTTTTCTTCCTATGTAAATGTATAATGCTCTTGATGAACGAAAGACGAGTGATTGGAAGGGCCGAATGTAAGACGGGCCTGCGCGCCCAATTTGTGACCCTAATAAAGTTGATTTGATTTGATTTGATTTGATATTCCCATGAACTCTGGTATCCCTGCGTACATCGTTTACGTTGTCGGCCTCTTCCTCTGCTTCTCTCTGGTCTGTACATCATTGCTTGTTGTGATATACTGTTAGTTGGTAACTTACTTGCATGGTCAAACCATTTAACTTGCTGTCTTCTAATAAAATCTAGTGCAGTTGTAACCCCCACTTTAGTCCTGATTTCTTCATTTCTGATCTTATATCTTCTTGATACATTGCATTACTTTATAGACATAGTCATGGTTGTCAGGGATCGTAGGATTGGTCTTAGCTCTGATGATCTGAGATCTGACTTCTGGAGGTCTAGTCCTCCGATCTGTTCCGAGCTCTCCAGTTTTGTGTATCTAATGTTTAGAGGCCGAACTCGATGTTATAGGGGTTACACGACTTTCTCCGTAATCCCATGTACTCTCGTGAGTAACGTGACGTTGCGTGAGAATCGGTAGTGGTTCTCTCCGCGTCGGTAACTTACGGGGTATGTGAGCTGGTCTCTCAGAAATCAATGGCAAACTACTAAGCGTAATCTTGCCAAGAAATCAACAATCAGTTGATGCTGATGTTGATGGCGGTGTCCTGTAAAGGATATGCGGAAAAAAAAGTATTTAGAGTCTAAGCTTGATGTTGTAATTACTATCCAACTACCATACAGGTCTTCGACTTCTCCGTCCTCATTATGAAACCACTGACTAACAACACATCTCACTACAAAAACATTGCACAGAACACATTTCATATTTTTATAATTGATTTTAATTACATCAGTAGGATTGCAATTCGCAGCCATATTCACTCCTTTAAATAATATTCTAAACGTATATATCTCTAAATAACAAAATCTACAACAACTCTAGTGGCAATGAGGTTTGCCATCGCCTACATCGGGTTGTCGATCCGTGATCTTCATCTCTTACGGTGTCCCAGCCCGACTAACATATTTTCAACTCTTGGATTAATCGTCTCGTACGCCACGATTAAACCACGCACCATCATTGACATTGCCCCACTTGGCTTCTGTAATTGGTCGACCTGAGATCGAAACTCGAGATTGATCACATCAATCTCTACACCAACCTATGGTCGGCAGACGCAAGCCAGTTTCCTGTCTCAGGCGACAATAATGTCAGTGTATCGGATTTTAGAATCATATCTCGGAATCGTCAAGAAGATTCACAAACAATAATAACAATTTACAAAATAACCTTATCATCATCATCAAGTGTTATGCCGACTGGCGAAGGCGTTCATGACTCTCCACAGATCTCGGCCTTTGGTTTTCTGGATCAACTCTGCTGATGATATTCCTCCATGCCACCGTCCCGAACCATCCATCATCATTTCACTTATCTGACATGTTTACTCTGTTTTCTTTCGGCCATCAACTTTAAGATTTCTTCAGATAACCTAATAAACAAAATACTCTGTGAATAAATAATGTACAGACTTTCAGCAAGCATTATCGTCGTGTCCTTTTCAACGATCGTTTCTGATGTTGCCATGAGACACTGCAATGTAAGATATCGTGCTTTAGATTTTATTTCGTCCTAATAAATCCAAGATAGTTTCCAAGTTAGATTGTAATTGTACTGTAGCTCCTTCTATGTCCTCCACACACAGACAGACTTGTAGGCGGAAAGGCAGGCAGGTAGATGGGCAGACAGGTTTGCAGATAGGCTGGAAGACAAACAGCCAGAAAGCCAGACAGACACACACACAGATAGACAGTAGGGGGAGAGGGGATCTATGGATGGAATTTTTGATATTTGGATGAATGGATAAATGACAGACAGGCATCAATTGTATTTGTCTAATTATATTTTTGAATGTGGCCAAGTTGTTTCTGTTAAAATTAAGCTTCGGGAAAAATGGTTTCGCTTCACTGTGTTAATGAGAAACATGAATGAAAATGGAAAAGGTACCCGAGCTGCTGAGAAATATGGGAATTTTCACGGCTATTTCCCATATATTTTAGAGCAGCTTCACAAGCCTATTGATCGGTCTGTGAGGGTTATTGATGGCAAGAAAAAGTGCGAACGCAAATATTAATTCCCTCTGAATGAGCACGACATCTGTCCCAGTAGCTGCTTCCCTTGGTGGGACAGACAAGGGAGACAACAGAAACAAGATTGCTCAATGTCAGGTAGGAAGAAGAAACTTAGGAACCAAGCAGGAATCAAATAGGGATATGTAACGGGTGGAAAATTGAACGGAGATGTAGTTACTAAGATGTGACATCAAGGAATGAGTGTTAAAGTGATTGAAAGAAAGGAATGCAACGTTTGTGGATAATATCGGATAAATCTATAAAAGAAGCAGGTGTACGTTGAGTTGAGTTGAGTTAAGAACGACACCACTGCACTCGGACATTACCATATGTGCCTCCGTCCTCGTTCAACAGCCAGCGAGTAGCATACTACTAACGTTTCTACCGCTATGGATTTAAAGTAGGTATTCCCTCTCAGTTTTGAGATTCTTTACAGAAAACCCCTACCGATCCATGCAATCTCATCTTTCCACATATGAGTTTACAAATGTTCCGACTTCTCCACTAGTCCCACAAACCATGACCCCCCCCCCCTCTGTCAAGGCAATATAACACCAAGAGGTTCATTCCTGCCAGCCTATACGCAGTTCATTCTCCCGACACCTCACATGGCAGGGCAAAGTATTCATATAATTCACAATCTGTGACCTCGGAAGCGACGATAGCCATCCTCACGAAATATAATTCTCCACAATAAACAAATCGGGAATACGTAATGAATAAAATGTGTGTTGCGTAGTACATCTAACAACGGGATGCGCTGTTACTGCTTCCACCTAAATTCTCATGCTTGGAGGGTGTTAGTTCGATGTGCCAGACTATCCTTTTCAAGACCGTCCAGTAGACTTTGCAATAAACTCCCAACTACTACGTAGTTTCATCATGACCCATCTGTGCAGATGACTATGTCACATTGTGTGTGTACTTTGGATATGTGTGCACCTCAAAATCAGGCGAGCACGCACTGTCCCATCTCTGCATCACCGACACAGTGTACAGTACGTTGTGACAGTCTGTATGTTCTTCTGAACTTCACCCACTTTTTGCAGATTGATGGTTCTTGAACACACTGCGATAGATCATTCTACCTGTGCCATCCAGGACTGCTTAGTCTTAGTCTATGACCCTGACATACTCATGATCAGCACGGGTGATCCCTATCTGCCGTAACTCTTCAGTACCATGGCTGAAGGACTATGTATATCTGTCAGTGTGGTAGCGTCAGGATAGTCTCATGCATAAAGCACATATCGAGGATTATGGATTCTTGTAGTTGAAGGTTAGGAATATTCATCGCTGAAGACAAAGGGAACTACATCGAATATTATGGAATCTTAAAGTCGAAGATTAAGGATGTTTATAATGTACTAGCTGACCCGGCCCGGCTTCGCCCAGACCCTGGTGGGGAGCATCTCATTTAATTCATATAAGTAGTCATATAAGTTCTCGTTCCCGTTACCGACTATCTGTCTGTCTGTCTGTCTATCTGTCTGTCTATCTGTCTGTCTGTCTGTCTGACCCGGCCTGTCTTCGCCCAGACCCTGATGGGGAGAATCTCATTTAATTCATATAAGTAGTCATATAAGTTCCCGTTCCGACGAGGAGGAGGGAGGAGGAGTGATGAGGAGGAGGGAGGAGGATAGAGGAGGAGGAGGAGGGAGGAGGAGGAGGGAGGAAGAGGAAGAGGAATGTGAAGGGAGGAGGAGGGAGGAGGTAGAGGGAGGAGGAGGGAGGAGGAGGAGTGAGGAGGAGGAGAGGGAGGAGGAGGAAGGAGGAGGGGAAGGAGGGAGGAGGAGGAGGGAGGAAGAACGAGGAGGAGGGAGAAGGAGGGATGAGGAGGAGGAGGGAGGAGGAGGAAGAGGGAGGAGGAGGAATGTGAAGGGAGGAGGAGGTAGAGGGAGGAGGAGGAGGGAGGAGGAGAAGGGAGGAGGAGGGATGAGGAGGAGGAAGAGGGAGGAGGAGGAATGTGAAGGGAGGAGGAGGGAGGAGGTAGAGGGAGGAGGAGGGAGGAGGAGGAGTGAGGAGGAGGAGAGGGAGGAGGAGGAAGGAGGAGGGGGAGGAGGAGGGAGGAAGAAGGAGGAGGAGGGAGAAGGAGGGATGAGGATGAGGAGGGAGGAGGAGGAAGAGGGAGGAGGAGGAATGTGAAGGGAGGAGGAGGGATAGGGAGGAGGGGAAGAGGAAGAGGGTAGGAGGAAGAGTGGAGAGGAGGAGGGAGGATGTAGAGGGAGGAGGAGGGGGAGGAAAAGGGAGGAGGAGAGAGAAGGAGGAGGGAGGAGGTAGGAGGAGAAGGAAGAGGGAGGAGAAGGAAGGAGGAGGAAGAAGGAGGAGGAAGAGGGAGGAGGAGGATGGAAGAGGGAGAGGGAGGAAGAGGGAGGAGGAGGAAGGAGGAGGAAGAGGGAGGAGGAGGAAGAGGGAGGAGGAGGAAGAGGAGGATGGAGGAGGGAGAGGGAGGAGGGGAAGAGGAAGAGGGTAGGAGGAGGAATGTAGGATATGTGAAGGGAGGACCCCCCCGTATGGGAGGAGGTAGAGGGAGGAGGAGGGAGGAGGAGGAGGTAGAGGAGGATTTTAGATTAGGTAGAGGGAGTGAGAGGAGGGAGGAGGAGGAGTGAGGAGGAGGGAGGGAGGAGGAGGAAGCGAGGAGGGAGCGAGGAGGAGGAGGAGAAGACGAGGAAGGAGGAGGAGGAAGGAGGGAAGAGGAAGGAAGTGGAGAATGAGGAGGGGAGGAAGTTAAAGAGAGGTGGAAGGGGAGGAGGAGGGAGGAGAAACGAGGTAGGGGGAGGAGGAGGTAGAGGGAGGAGGAGGAGGAAGGAAAGGGAGGAGGAGGGTGGAGGGAGGAGGAGGAGTGAGGAGGTAGGAGGAGGAAGAGGGAAGAGGGAGAAGGAGGGAGAAGGAGGAGGGAGGATGATGCGGGAGAAGGAGGCAGGAGGAGGAGGAGGGAGGCAGGAGGAGGAGGGATGAGGAGGGAGAGGGAGGAGGAGGGAAGATGAGGGAGGAGGGGGAGGAGGCGGAGGGAGTAGTAGGGAGGAGGATGGAGGAGGAGGGGAGAGGAAGAGGGAGAAGGAAGAGGGAGAAGGAGGAGGTAGGAGGGAGAGGGATGAGAGGGAGGAGGAAGAGGAGAAGGTAGGAGGGAGGAGGTAGAGGGAGGAGAAGAGAGGAGGAGAGAGTTCGCCATTCCGAATTCATACTCGTCTAGTTCTTCCCTTCTACACGACTGTAGATAACTTCCTTACACATAAAAAGATGAATTGTTATTGATATTGCCGTGGCATGGAGGAATATCAGCAGCAGAGTTGATCCAAAAACCAAAGACTGAGATCTACGGAGAGCCATGAACGCCTACGCCAGCCGGCACGGCACTTGATGATGATGATTGCCGTGTGACGATTCTGTGTAGTCACGTCATTTTCTTCCCTTTCCCTAGCGTTTTGGTTCGGGGATTCTTTCATCATCATCATCATATATTTACGTACGTATTTTGGGAGGGGGAGGAGGGAGGAGGAGGAAGAAGAAAAAAAAACTATGACAGTTGACAGCTCTGGAATGAAAGGAAGGCGTGTAGAAAATTTCATCTCAATCGGATGGGCCGTTCGCGAACAAATAAAGGACATACATATATACATACATACATACATACAGACATATACTATCCTAATTGTTTATATATAAGACTAGCTGACCCGGCCCGGCTTCGCCCAGACCCTGGTGGGGAGCATCTCATTTAATTCATATAAGTAGTCATATAAGTTCTCGTTCCCGTTACCGACAATCTGTCTGTCTGTCTGTCTGTCTGTCTGTCTGTCTGACCCGGCCCGTCTTCGCCCAGACCCTGATGGGGAGCATCTCATTTAATTCATATAAGTAGTCATATAAGTTCCCGTTCCGACTATCTATCTGTCTGTCTGTCTGACCCGGCCCAGCATCGCCCAACTCCTGGTGGGGAGCATCTAATTTAATTCATATAAGTAGTCATATAAGTTCCCGTTCCCGACTGTCTGTCTGTTTGTCTGTCTGTCTATCTATCTATCTATCTGTCTGTCTGTCTGACCCGGCCCAGCCCATGGTGGAGAGCATCTCATTTAAATTATATAAGTAGTCAGATAAGATCCCGTTCCCGACTATCTGTCTGACTGTCTGTCTGTCTTGGGTAAATGGAGGAGGGAGGAGGAAGAGGGAGGTGGAGGAGGGAAGAGGAGGGAGGAGGAGGAAGGAGACAGGATGAGTAGGGAGGAATAGGAGGGAGGTGGAGGGATTAGGAGGAGGAGGGAGGAGTAGGGTGGAGGAGGAGGCGAGGAGGAGGGAGGAGGAAGAGGGAGGAGGAGGGAGAAGGAGGGAGGAGGAGAACGCAGGAGGAGAAGGGAGCAGGAGGAGGAGAGGGAGGAGAGTGAGGAGGGAGGAGGAGGAGAGAGTAGGAGGAGGGAGGAGGCGGAGGGAGAAGGAAGAGGGAGGAGGAAGAGGGAGAAGGAGGAGGGAGAAGGAGGAGAAGGAGGAGGAAGAGGGAAGAGGAGGAGGGGAGGAGGAGGAGGGAGGAGGAGGAATGTGAAGGGAGGAGGAGGGAGGAGGGAGGAGGTAGAGGGAGGAGGAGGAGAAGGGAGGCGGAGAGAGGAGGAGGGAGGAGGAGGAAGAGGGAGGAGGATGAATGTGAAGGGAGGAGGAGGGAGGAGGTAGATGGAGGAGGGAGGAGGAGGGGGAGGAGGGAGGAGGAGGAGGGAGGAAGAAGGAGGAGGAGGGAGGAGGAGTGATGAGGAGGAGGGAGGAAGAGGAGGGAGGATATAATAATAATAATAATAATAATAAGTCTTTATTTTCAAAGGGTTAAGAATTGGGCACGCAGGCCCGTCTGACATTCTGCCCTTCTTCTCTATTTCCTCTCATACATTCTTTCATTCAACATCACTTATGAAGCAACTTTTGACAACAAAAGAACATTAAAACGCATGAAAAATAATCAATAACAAATGACTCACTGAGGCAGTGTTTAAACATGGGCATTATAAATACCTAAGGAGGGTGTAACGTGCCATACATAAGGGAATGTTTTTTGGCTAGTTGTCGTTTGAGATAAGTAACCATTATTATCTTTTTTGTGTTGTTTGTTATGGGGGCATATAGTCTGTACTAAGGTAGTGTTCAAACAGGTTGCGAATGTATGTATCATGATTGGTGGTGTCTTTGATTTCTTGTGGAAGATTGTTCCACAACTGAGCGGCAGAGTATGCTAAGCTTGTTTTATATAAGTCTATCCTAGGTTTAGGGACATGAAGTATATTTAGTCGTTCGCTATGTCTAGCGTTATATTTAAACAATGGCCAAAGGTAGCTTGGAGCATTTTGAAATAGGATTTTGTGAATTAGTTTGGTCTTATTAAAAAGCAGGCGCTTGTGGAGTGGCAGTAACCGGAGACGTTTATATAGGTTAGAATTGTCGGTAAGCTTTTCACCATTAATTAAACGCACTGCCCTTTTCTGGAGTGAATATAGGCGTTTTGTTATTGATTTGGAGCATCCATCCCAGACTGTGGAGCAGTAATCAATATGTGTTTGTATATGAGAAGTATAGAATATCTTTCTTGTGTTTTCGTCAAGGAAATTTTTAATTTTGGCAAGTTGGTATACTTTTTTGGCTATTTGTTTAACTAGAGCATGAACATGTGAGTTAAAAGTTAGATTTTGATCTATGATAACACCCAGTGTCTTGTGCTCGGTGACACTTTCTACAGGCGTGCTGCCAATGTGCAGCTGAAGAGTTCTCTGCGAGTTTAGAGTGTGAAGTCTTTGCCTGGTTCCTATTAACATAGACTTTGTTTTAGTAATGTTAATTTGCATGCGGTTTGCATGACTCCAGTTAACTACACTATTTATTTCCTGTTGCAAGGATAATTCTAGCACATTACGATCAACAGCGTTTGTATATACTGTGCAGTCATCAGCAAATAGATCGCAGGACGACGACAGATTTAATGGAAGATCATTTATATAAATGGTGAATAATAGAGGGCCAAGAATAGACCCCTGAGGTACTCCAATATTAGTGGTAATGGCTTGAGATAAAACTTTATTGTGTGATACTACTTGCTTTCTGTCTAATAAGAATGATTTTATTAATGTCACTATATTAAAACTTACTTTCATTGTTTCTAGTTTTTTAATTAGAATAGTATGATCTATCATATCGAATGCTTTCCTAAAGTCTATAAACACCGCTCCACATAGAGTATTGTTGTTAATATTTTGATGCCAGTTTTCTATCATGTTTGTTAGTGCCGTATGGCAAGAATATTTTGGCCGAAATCCTGACTGACTGTCAACTATCAGTTTATGGCGAACTAAGTGATCTAGTGTTGTTTTGTGGATGTGCTTTTCTAGCGGTTTGGATAATGAGGATAATATGGAAATTGGTCTATAATTACTCATGAGACGATCGTCTAGAGGACCAGCTTTTAAATGAGGATACACTTTAGCGATTTTAAAGGCTGATGGGAAGTGACCTCTGGTTAGACATTGATTATATATAAAAGTTAGTGACTCGCAGATCGCCGGTGCAGCATGGCGAAGGATCCGACTACTAATTCCATCTAGTCCTGATGAGTTATTGTTTTTTAGATTTCGGAGATGAGTAAATACTTCAGTTGTCGTCATTAGCGGTATGTTGGAGGAAATGTGTCCATAGCATTTGTTCTCACAGAATGATGATAATAAAGATATGTCATGAGGCGCATCTGGTATTGCAGCCTTCAGTTGGTTTATGTCGGACTGAAAGTATCTACTGAATTGATCACATGTAACCTGATTTGATGGTAATGATTGTGATGATTTGTGTTTGTTTGTCAAGGTATTAATTGCTTTCCATATATCTTTAGTGTTGGTTTTATCTATTACTATGTTCTTAAAATAGTTTTTCTTTTCCTTCCGAATAACATATTGAACTTTGTTTCTCAGACTACGGTACATAGTTAGATCTCTATTTTTGTGAGCCCTGTCGCGATCTCTCATAAGTTCAACTACCTCCTGTGTGATCCACGGGGGCTTTGTGTGATGTTTAACACGAACTTCCTTAAATGGAACATGTTTATCAAATATACTTAGAAAGGTCTTTAGCCAGTGGTCCAGAGCATCGTCTGGGTCAGGAAGCTGGTAAACATAATCTAGAGATGAGTTGACCAAATCTTGTAAGAAGACGTCTCGATTGAAATTTTTGTAATTTCTATATTTTATGCTTATATGTTTGTGTTTGGGAGTTTTGGTGCCCCTTTTCGACCACGTGCAACATACTGGATAGTGATCGCTCATTGCATTGATAGGTACACTACATTCTGTGATGTTATCAGCACACGTAGTATAAATATGATCTATAAGTGTTGCAGATGATTTAGTGATTCTAGTGGCTTGTTTGACTAACTGTTGGAAATTATATGACTCTATTATGTTTTCCCATGTTTTGTTTGATTTGTTAGCGTCTATGTTGAAGTCACCTAGCAATATTATTTCCCTAGCATTACTAAAGACTACATCCATCATAGTGGTGAATTTTTCATACCAGATATTTCCTGCACTGGGGTTTCGATAAAGATAGCCAACTACTAGCGGTATGCAATTTTGAAGTTTAACCTCTATCCATACACACTCAATCTCACAGGTTTCAAAGTCTAGCCTGCGGTGGGCGTTAAGCGAGTTGGAAATATAAACTGCAATACCCGTCTCTTGTTTCTGATAGGGATCTCTTCTAATGGTTTTAAAACCTCTGATAGCGATGTCATCATCTGAGATGTTGCCATTTAATCGACTTTCGCTAACGCCAAACATGTGAAAATTTTGATTAAGTATAAGTGATAGTTCGGGCAGCTTCCCTAATAGATGGCATATGTTTACATGCCCGATTCTGAGCCCATTATTCCTGAGCCAGTGTTCGTACTTATTAGACATTTCAACAATGCGTAATCACAAGTTTAAAAGCAAAACACACACACACAAAGTGAATACAACTTACGTCCCTTATTACAAAAACACACTCTAAAGTACAGAGAAACAGTAATATCTCTGTAAATATATAAAAATACGTACACAGATCCGTAAGGAAGAGCAGTGAAGACCCCCTCACTCACCGTGAAAACACAATTAGAATTATTATAAAAGCTATACAGCTAAGTACTATCAATTAATATAAAGTCAAAACCAGTCAATGTTTGTAATAACTTATAACCTAATACGTTACTAGATCAAGTTATAACCAAATATGCAGATAAACGTTTAAGGAGAGGCTCTTTCTTGTACCGAGATCTGGTGTAGCTTTGTCCTAAGTTGCTAGTAAATACCAGGTTGTGTTGGTTGTTGGTATAGCGACATTATAAGTGCTTGACGAAGTGTAGCTGGGCTATACCGTGTGAGGTGCAACCATTCTGGATTACAATTTAATGGGTACTGATGATGTCTCATGGGTATGTAATGACTACCAACTAGAGCCTCTGGTTGGTGGCTAACAGGAGGTTGTGCTGGCACGTCGTTGTTGCTGAGAGTCGGATCCTTTCTGGGGAGAATAGGAATCATATCTTCGTAATTATTACCCTCCTGTGTGAAAGACGACGTATTTAACGGACTTGGTTTTGTGGTAGTGTCCCGTCTGGCTTGGATTTCAGGTGCAGTGGTTATGAGTGGTCTGCAAACTTCTGTCCTATTGGTACTTGATGTGACGGGAGTATGTCGTCTGGCTTGAGTTTCAGGAGTAGCTAAAAGTGTCCGGCGCGATCCCGTATTGGATGTATGGTATGTCCGTTCTGGATATTTTAAATTCTTGGCGAGAAAACTGGTGCCCAATGTAGATAAATGTATTTGATCCTTGTAAAGACTCTTTTTTGGTGCACCAGCCTGTGAAGTGAATGATGCTGTATTGTTGATGAATTGTATCTTGTTTTGAGAACAGAACTTCTGCAACATGTTGTTATTTATATCAGCTAGACGGCGCTGGTGTCCATAACTCGGTGATATGATGGAGGAGAAGAAAATGGATGAGTTAGGAAAAGTGTGACGTAATCCGTTCAAGAGTGCCAGCAGTTGAGACCCTGTGATTTGTTGGTTGTTCATGGTGTCGGTGATGCCAATATGTACACTTGCCCTTCTGACGCTATGATTTACAGCCAACCTGCTAATCTTGTCTGTTAGCCGGTCTACACCAGCCCCAGGCAGTGGGATTATTGAAACAATGTCTTTGTCTGATGTGGCCATCCTGTCGCTGTATAAACCTTTCATTAAGGAATCGCCTAGTATAATATGTGTACAGTCAGGTCGTGCTGTCTGTACATGTTGGTTGTCAGCACGTCTCGACCGTTGTTTCATCCATTTCCGATTATCAGCAGTCTTTATGTCTCCATGTGGTTCTCCCGATGTATCTTGTTGGCTTGTCTTGCCCGTTTGCAGCATGTTAAAGCACTGTAATTTTTCTGGTGACTTTTCTTGAAGTACTTCAAACCTATTGCTTATTTTGACGTCAATGGGGTAGACTGCTTGTTGTTGTTTATCTTCGTCTGCGCATTGAGGTGTTTGTTGTTTTTTATCTTCCTCTGCGCGTTGAGTTGTTTTCATAGTGATTATCTGTTCTGGGTGGGATTGAGCTTCCCCAAGATTTCCCAAGGATGAAGCGGTTGCTTGAGAATTACATGCTTCTTCGGTTTGGTTTGTAGAGGACGCATTCTGTAAGATTTGAACTGTATTTCTCAGCAGCAAATTTTCGTCTCGCAGGAGTGCGACTTCTGTCTTGAGAGCATTGTAATCACTGCTTATCTTGTTGTTTGCTTCAATGTTGGTTGAAACAGTGACAATGAGCGCCTTTAGTGATTGTTCTAGTTCCTCAATGCGCTGTTTACAGTCGCACGAATGTCCATTGATAGTTAAGATGCTATTGTTATCTGAGGCAGGTACTTCTTCAACAATGTCAACATTGGGTTCTATGTTGTTTTGGATACGCTCCATTGGGTATTCAATAGCCAAGAGCGCTGGTGGGTTGGCAGGCCTCGTGTTGATGTTGTCATGTACACTCATCGTATGAGTAGATTCGGTGAATGTCTGTGTCGAGTTTTCAAGTTCAACAAAATCTACTTTTAGCCAGGAATTAATGTTTTCATTACTGCCCTGTGTCATGAGTTTATTTTTGCTGCGGTACAAATGTATCGTAATCACTGGCGTCGTAATCAGATCCTCAACGTGGGCCCCGTGCTTATCTTGCCTGTGTTCAATTAGTTCAAGCCTGTAGTAGTTGAGTAGGCAAGTTCGGAATGCCTCATAATAGAGTGTGTTGTTGAAGGAAATAGTAACACACTGTCCTGAGTTGGTGTGTTTGACGACTAGGCCGTTGGGATTTATGCACTTGGATAGCTTATTCTTCACGGCCCTCTCTTTGTTTAGTGTGTAAGTTTTATTGACAGCCGATCGTAAACCTGAGCGAGTCCTTTCACCATTCACTTCCAATACGGAGCACTCTCCTTCCCCTGACATTATTGCATAATATTACGACTAACTAAACTTGAAGAACGCGGCAATCGCATTGTTATCTAGCCACGCCGCGGGCAGTTTGAGGTCCCGTGGTTGTATCTGACACGCCTCGTGCACTTGATTGGTTGAAATTTAATAGTGTTCAACTATCACTCGAAATGAATATTAGATATAACCCACATTTTTGCGATAATAAACACTTGTATTAATCTAAAAACTATTTCACCACATCCTCAGAATCACAACGAGCACATTGATATAAAAATCCATGATAGGTGATTCAGCTTGCAGTAATAATAATCCGAGAAGTAAGAGATACAAAAACACGTCTTCACTCTCCGGACATGTTATTAGCAAGTGGTCGAGAGAGGAGGAGGAGGGAGGAGGAGGGATGAGGAGAAGGGAGGAGGAGGAAGAGGGAGGAGGAGGAATGTGAAGGGAGGAGGAGGGAGGAGGTAGAGGGAGGAGGAGGAGTGAGGAGGAGGAGAGGGAGGAGGAGGAAGGAGGAGGGGGAGGAGGGATGAGGAGGAGGGAGGAGGAGGAAGAGGGAGGAGGAGGAATGTGAAGGGAGGAGGAGGAAGGAGGGAGGAGGTAGAGGGAGGAGGAGAAGGGAGGAGGAGGGATGAGGAGGGGGGGGAGGAGGAGGTAGAATGTGAAGGAGGAGGGAGAAGGAGGAGAAGGAGGGGGAGGAGGAGGAGGGAAGAGGAGGAGGGGAGGAGATGGAGGGAGGAGGTTGAATTTGAAGGGAGGAGGAGGGATGAGGGAGGAGGTAGAGGGAGGAGGAGGAGGAGGGAGTGGGAGAGAGGAGGAGGAGGGAGGAAGAGGAAGAGGGAGGAGGAGGAATGTGAAGGGAGGAGGAGGGAGGAGGTAGAGGGAGGAGGAGGAGGTAGAGGGAGGAGGAGGGAGGAGGAGGAGGGAGGAGGCGGAGAGGGAGGAGGAGGAAGGAGGAGGAGGAGGAGGGAGGAGGAGGAGGGAGGAAGAAGGAGGAGGAGGGAGGAGGAGTGATGAGGAGGAGGGAGGAGGAGGAGGGAGGAGGCGAGAGGAGGAGGAGGGAGGAGGATGGATGAGGAGGAGGGAGGAGGAGGAAGAGGGAGGAGGAGGAATGTGAAGAGAGGAGGAGGTAGGAGTAGAGGGAGGAGGGAGGAGGAGGAGTGAGGAGGAGGAGAGGGAGGAGGAGGAAGGAGGAGGGGGAGGAGGGATGAGGAGGAGGAGGGAGGAGGAGGAAGAGGGAGGGAGGAGGAAGAGGAGGATGAAGGAGGGAGAGGGAGGAGGGGAAGAGGAAGAGGGTAGGAGGAGGAGGAGGGAGAGGAGGAGAAGAAGGGAGAAGGAGGGAGGAGGAGAAGGAGGAGGAGGGAGGAGGAGGGGATAGGAGGAGGGAGGAGGCAGAGGTAGAAGAAGGAAGGAGGAGGAGGAAGAAGGGAGAGGAAGGAGGGAGAATGAGGAGGGGAGGAAGGAAAGGGAGGTGGAAGAGGAGGAGGAGGGAGGAGGAAAGAGGTAGGGGGAGGAGGAGGAAGGAACGGGAGGAGGAAGAGGAGGAGAAGGGAGGAGGAGGGTGGAGGGAGGAGGAGGAGGTAGAGGGAGGAGGAGGAGGAAGGAAAGGGAGGAGGAAGAGGAGGAGAAGGGAGGAGGAGCGTGGAGGGAGGAGGAGGAGGTAGAGGGAGGAGGAGGGAGGAGGTAGGAGGAGGAGGAAGAGGGAACAGGGAGAAGAAGGGAGAAGGAGGAGTGAGGATGATGAGGGAGAAGGAGGCAGGAGGAGGAGGAGGGAGGCAGGAGGAGGAGGAGAGATGAGGAGGGAGAGGGAGGAGGAGGGAAGATGAGGGAGGAGGGGGAGGAGGCGGAGGGAGTAGGAGGGAGGAGGATGGAGGAGGAGGGGAGAGGAAGAGGGAGAAGGAAGAGGGAGAAGGAGGAGGGAGGAGGGAGAGGGATGAGAGGGAGGAGGAAGAGGAGGAGGTAGAGGGAGGAGGAGGGAGGAGAAGAGAGGAGGAGAGAGTTCGCCATTCCGAATTCATACTCGACTAGTTTTTCCCTTCTACACGACTGTAGATAACTTCCTTACACATAAAAAGATGAATTGTTATTGATATTGCCGTGGCATGGAGCAGCAGCAGAGTTGATCCAAAAAACCAAAGACTGAGATCTACGGAGAGCCATGAACGCCTACGCCAGCCGGCACGGCACTTGATGATGATGATTGCCGTGTGACGATTCTGTGTAGTCGCGTCATTTTCTTCCCTTTCCCTAGCGTTTTGGTTCGGGGATTCTTTCATCATCATCATCATATATTTACGTACGTATTTTGGGAGGGGGAGGAGGGAGGAGGAGGAAGAAGAAAAAAAAACTATGACAGTTGACAGCTCTGGAATGAAAGGAAGGCGTGTAGAAAATTTCATCTCAATCGGATGGGCCGTTCGCGAACAAATAAAGGACATACATAGATACATACATACATACAGACAGACAGACGATCCTAATTTATATATAAGACTAGCTGACCCGGCCCGGCTTCGCCCAGACCCTGGTGGGGAGCATCTCATTTAATTCATATAAGTAGTCATATAAGTTCTCGTTCCCGTTACCGACTATCTGTCTGTCTGTCTGTCTGTCTGTCTGTCTGTCTGTCTGACCCGGCCCGTCTTCGCCCAGACCCTGATGGGGAGCATCTCATTTAATTCATATAAGTAGTCATATAAGTTCCCGTTCCGACTATCTATCTGTCTGTCTGTCTGACCCGGCCCGGCATCGCCCAACTCCTGGTGGGGAGCATCTCATTTAATTCATATAAGTAGTCATATAAGTTCCCGTTCCCGACTGTCTGTCTGTCTGTCTGTCTGTCTGTCTGTCTATCTATCTATCTATCTGTCTGTCTGTCTGACCCGGCCCAGCCCATGGTGGAGAGCATCTCATTTAAATTATATAAGTAGTCATATAAGATCCCGTTCCCGACTATCTGTCTGACTGTCTGTCTGTCTTGGGTAAATGGAGGAGGGAGGAGGAAGAGGGAGGTGGAGGAGGGAAGAGGAGGGAGGAGGAGGAGGAGACAGGAGGAGTAGGGAGGAATAGGAGGGAGGAGGAGGGATTAGGAGGAGGAGGGAGGAGTAGGGTGGAGGAGGAGGCGAGGAGGAGGGAGGAGGAAGAGGGAGGAGGAGGGAGAAGGAGGGAGGAGGAGAACGCAGGAGGAGAAGGGAGCAGGAGGAGGAGAGGGAGGAGGAGGAGAGGGAGGAGGAGGGAGGAGGAGGAGAGAGTAGGAGGAGGGAGGAGGCGGAGGGAGAAGGAAGAGGGAGGAGGAAGAGGGAGAAGGAGGAGGGAGAAGGAGGAGAAGGAGGGAGGAGGAGGGAAGAGGAGGAGGGAGGAGGAGGAGGGAGGAGGAGGAATGTGAAGGGAGGAGGAGGGAGGAGGTAGAGGGAGGAGGAGGAGGGAGGCGGAGAGAGGAGGAGGGAGGAGGAGGAAGAGGGAGGAGGAGGAATGTGAAGGGAGGAGGAGGGAGGAGGTAGAGGGAGGCAGGAGGAGGAGGAGGAGGTAGAGGGAGGAGGAGGAGGGAGGAGGAGGAGAGGGAGGAGGAGAAGGAGGAGGGGGAGGAGGGAGGAGGGGGAGGAGGGAGGAGGAGGAGGGAGGAAGAAGGAGGAGGAGGGAGGAGGAGTGATGAGGAGGAGGGAGGAAGAGGAGGGAGGATTAGAGAGGAGGAGGAGGGAGGAGGAGGGATGAGGAGAAGGGAGGAGGAGGAAGAGGGAGGAGGAGGAATGTGAAGGGAGGAGGAGGGAGGAGGTAGAGGGAGGAGGAGGAGTGAGGAGGAGGAGAGGGAGGAGGAGGAAGGAGGAGGGGGAGGAGGGATGAGGAAGAGGGAGGAGGAGGAAGAGGGAGGAGGAGGAATGTGAAGGGAGGAGGAGGAAGGAAGGAGGAGGTAGAGGGAGGAGGAGAAGGGAGGAGGAGGGATAAGGAGGGGGAGGAGGAGGTAGAATGTGAAGGAGGAGGAGAAGGAGGAGAAGGAGGGGGAGGAGGAGGAGGGAAGAGGAGGAGGGGAGGAGATGGAGGGAGGAGGATGAATTTGAAGGGAGGAGGAGGGATGAGGGAGGAGGTAGAGGGAGGAGGAGGAGGAGGGAGTGGGAGAGAGGAGGAGGAGGGAGGAGGAGGAAGAGGGAGGAGGAGGAATGTGAAGGGAGGAGGAGGGAGGAGGTAGAGGGAGGAGGAGGAGGTAGAGGGAGGAGGAGGGAGGAGGAGGAGGGAGGAGGCGGAGAGGGAGGAGGAGGAAGGAGGAGGAGGAGGGAGGAGGAGGAGGGAGGAAGAAGGAGGAGGAGGGAGGAGGAGTGATGTAGGAGGAGGGAGGAGGAGGAGGGAGGAGGCGAGAGGAGGAGGAGGGAGGAGGATGGATGAGGAGGAGGGAGGAGGAGGAAGAGGGAGGAGGTAGAATGTGAAGAGAGGAGGAGGGAGGAGGTAGAGGAGGAGGGAGGAGGAGGAGTGAAGGAGGAGGAGAGGGAGGAGGAGGAAGGAGGAGGGGAGGAGGAATGAGGAGGAGGAGGGAGGAGGAGGGAGGAGGAGGAGGGAGGAGGAGAAGGGAGGCGGAGAGAGGAGGAGGAGGGAGGAGGAGGAAGAGGGAGGAGGAGGAATGTGAAGGGAGGAGGAGGAAGGAGGGAGGAGGTAGAGGGAGGAGGAGAAGGGAGGAGGAGGGATGAGGAGGAGGGAGGAGGAGGAAGAGGGAGGAGGTAGAATGTGAAGGAGGAGGGAGAAGGAGGAGAAGGAGGGGGAGGAGGAGGAGGGAAGAGGAGGAGGGGAGGAGATGGAGGGCGGAGGAGGAATTTGAAGGGAGGAGGAGAGATGAGGGAGGAGGTAGAGGGAGGAGGAGGAGGAGGGAGGCGGAGAGAGGTGGAGGAGGGAGGAGGCGGAGAGGGAGGAGGAGGAAGGAGGAGGGGGAGGAGGGAGGAGGAGGAGGAGGAAGAAGGAGGAGGAGGGAGGAGGAGTGATGATGAGGAGGGAGGAGGAGGAGGGAGGAGGCGAGAGGAGGAGGAGGGAGGAGGATGGATGAGGAGGAGGGAGGAGGAGGGAGAGGGAGGAGGAGGAATGTGAAGAGAGGAGGAGGAATGTGAAGAGAGGAGGAGGGAGGAGGTAGAGGGAGGAGGGAGGAGGAGGAGTGAGGAGGAGGAGGGGGAGGAGGGCTGAGGAGGAGGGAGGAGGAGGAAGAGTTAGGAGGAGGAATGTGAAGGGAGGAGGAGGTAGAGGGAGGAGGAGGAGGGAGGAGGAGAAGGGAGGCGGAGAGAGGAGGAGGAGGGAGGAGGAGGAAGAGGGAGGAGGAGGAATGTGAAGGGAGGAGGAGGGAGGAGGTAGAGGGAGGAGGAGGAGGGAGGAGGAGGAGTGAGGAGGAGGGAGGAGGAGGGGAGAGGAGGAGGGAGGAGGCAGAGGGAGAAGAAGGAAGGAGGAGGAGGAAGGAGGGAGAGGAAGGAGGGAGAATGAGGAGGGGAGGAAGGAAAAGGAGGTGGAAGAGGAGGAGGAGGGAGGAGGAAAGAGGTAGGGGGAGGAGGAGGTAGAGGGAGGAGGAGGACGGAAAGGGAGGAGGAAGAGGAGGAGGAGGGTGGAGGAGGGTGGAGGGAGGAGGAGGAGGTAGAGGGAGGAGGAGGTAGGAGGAGGAGGAAGAGGGAAGAGGGAGAAGGAGGAGGGAGGATGATGAGGGAGAAGGAGGCAGGAGGAGGAGGGAGAGAGGAGGAGGGAGGAGGGAGAATGAGGAGGGGAGGAAGGAAAGGGAGGTGGAAGATGAGGAGGAGGGAGGAGGAAAGAGGTAGAGGGAGGAGGAGGTAGAGGGAGGAGGAGGACGGAAAGGGAGGAGGAAGAGGAGGAGGAGGGTGGAGGGAGGAGGAGTAGGTAGAGGGAGGAGGAGGTAGGAGGAGGAGGTAGGAGGAGGAGGAAGAGGGAAGAGGGAGAAGGAGGAGGGAGGATGATGAGGGAGAAGGAGGCAGAAGGAGGAGGGAGGCAGGAGGAGGAGGAGGGATGAGAAGGGAGAGGGAGGAGGAGGGAAGATGAGGGAGGAGGCGGAGGGAGTAGGAGGGAGGAGGATGGAGAAGGAGGGGAGAGGAAGAGGGAGAAGGAAGAGGGAGAAGGAGGAGGGAGGAGGGAGAGGGATGAGAGGGAGGAGGAAGAGGAGGAGGGTGGAGGGAGGAGGTAGAGGGAGGAGGAGGGAGGAGAAGAGAGGAGGAGAGAGTTCGCCATTCCGAATTCATACTCGTCTAGTTCTTCCCTTCTACACGACTGTAGATAACTTCCTTACACATAAAAAGATGAATTGTTATTGATATTGCCGTGGTATGGAGCAGCAGCAGAGTTGATCCAAAAAACCAAAGACTGAGATCTACGGAGAGCCATGAACGCCTACGCCAGCCGGCACGGCACTTGATGATGATGATTGCCGTGTGACGATTCTGTGTAGTCACGTCATTTTCTTCCCTTTCCCTAGCGTTTTGGTTCGGGGATTCTTTCATCATCATCATCATATATTTACGTACGTATTTTGGGAGGGGGAGGAGGGAGGAGGAGGAAGAAGAAAAAAAAACTATGACAGTTGACAGCTCTGGAATGAAAGGAAGGCGTGTAGAAAATTTCATCTCAATCGGATGGGCCGTTCGCGAACAAATAAAGGACATACATAGATACATACATACATACAGACAGACAGACAGACGATCCTAATTTATATATAAGAAGATAGTAGAGGGCAAAGGTCACTTATAGCAGTAGATGATGGATACTTATTGTCGCAAATTTTTTTATTTAGCATATCCTTTACAGGACTTAACTGTCAACACCAGCATCTTTCAGCTGTATGTTGATCTCTTGGCAAGATTACGCTCAGTAGTTTGCCATTGCTGTCAAAGTTATTTATAGTCGACGTTACGATCCTAGTTATCTTCATCAAGAACAGTCGGTCGATCGGTGGGTCGGTCTTTCAACCTATCACATACTGTAAGCAGACTTTTCACCCCACAACATTTAACATCTATCGTCTCTAACTAGGTCATCACCCCACGGACCAGGTCGAACATCTGGCAACAATATCCCAGCTTGTATTTTCGTTTGCAGACTTAAGTTACGTAGCTGGGGCTGGTGAGCTCGAGTACTGGAACTCTTTCGTTACTGGAACACTATACTGACTCCAGAACGTTCCGTCACTCCAAGAGCCTGGCCTCGTGCCTCCAGTTCTGTCACTCCACGAGCCAGGCCTCGTGACTCCAGTTCTGTGTTTGTTTCATCTAGAATCAGATGAACACAGGGTCTCTTATTTCAACTGACCCCAGGTCGATGTCGTAGTTATGTTTCAGTATTCTTCCCGGTTTGCTCTTTGACTGGAAGCGTATTAATGGTCTGAGATTTAGTGTTTACATCTGTCTTCGTATTTTCCTTCTTTCTCTCGTTAGTTAATTAAGTGTTTTCTCTTTGTCTCGTTTTGTTTTCACGCATCAACGAATAACCCTTCTAAGAGAGAGAGAGAGAGAGAGAGAGAGAGAGAGAGAGAGAGAGAGAGAGAGAGAGAGAGATGAGAGAGAGAGAGAGAGAGAGTGGGGGGGGGGGTGTTTAGTTTCAACTGCACATTACGCCTGAATTACACCTATTTGACAAGTTGAAGGATGCATCTTAAACTTCTAAAATTAACTTTAATGACAAAATAAAGACAGTTTTGTAGTGGTAAACATCGTGCGATGTCTTGCAGACATCAGTGTAACCATAAGGTTTCCGTACAAACCGACCGGTTGGTGAGTTAGCGGAAAAAGTTGACCAGAACGGAAGGCGAGCCAGTGTCCAACTACCGTGAAGCCATTCATAGATGAGATATCCTCTTGCAATGAAACTGTAGAACAATGAAGAGAACCAAGGAACAACCCAATCACTCAAAAACTAGCAATTACATTTAAGCATACTGATCAGCGTGCTATCGCAGGAAACAAAGAAGAATGAAATCGATGTTAGTTAACACACCAAATTTTTATCTTGTTTTTCGCGTAGTTAAACATCATGTCCTTGCAAAGTATTTCTTTCCTCTGTTTCAAGTAGTCTTCATTTCATGCACACGCAACTATTTTCTCTTGTGTTTCACGGGGTTTATCTTGCGACTTTTAAGAACCTATTTTCTTTTGCATTTCATGAGGTATGTATTTCATGTCCTCGCAACAATATTCTCTTCTATTTCATGTGACCTGTCTTTCGTGATTATGAGACTATTTTCTCTTGTGTTTCACGGGGTCTATCTTTCGTCTTTTAGGAAACTATTTTCTCTTGCATTTCATGAGGTATGTATTTCATGTCCTCGCAACAATTTTCTCTTCTATTTCATGTGGTATGTCTTTCGTGTCTTTGAAGATATTTTCTCTTTATTTCATGTGGTTTATCTTTCGTGTTTATGAAACTATTTTCTCTTTTATTTCATGTGGAATGTCTTTCATGTTTACGGAACTATTTTCTCTTTATTTCATGTGTTATGTCTTTCGTGTCTTTGAAGATATTTTTTCTTTATTTCATGTGGAATGTCTTTCATGTTTATGAAACTATTTTCTAATGTGTTTCATGTGGTTTATCTTTCGTGTTTATGAAACTATATTCTCTTTTATTTCATGTGGAATGTCTTTCATGTTTACGGAACTATTTTCTCTTTATTTCATGTGTTATGTCTTTCGTGTCTTTGAAGATATTTTTTCTTTATTTCATGTGGAATGTCTTTCATGTTTATGAAACTATTTTCTCTTTTATTTCATGTGTTATATCTTTCGTGTTTATGACGCTATTTTCTCTTGTGTTTCATCTCCTGTTGAAGATAAGATCCTTGTTTCCCCGCCCTGGTTATCCACTTCCATTTTGAGTTTCTTGGTGTGTATATTGTGGTAGTTTCTCCTTGCTTCCCACATCCACAAGGCTGTGACTACGTCTCAGCCTTCAGCAACCGTTCAAGTTGCCGTGGTCAGCGGGGACACTGCTCTGTGGTACTCTGTGCTTGTTGTCTAGACCTCTGTACTACGTTGATATGGAATTGGTCAACTGGGTACACCTTGCTTGCTGTCTAGCCCCTATATTACGATGATATGGACAATGGTAAATTATAGTTCTCTGTGCTTGGTGTCTAGACCACTATATTACGTTGATATGGACAATGGTCAATTATAGTTCTCTGTGCTTGCTGTCTGGGCCCTATATTACGTTGATACGGACAATGGTCAACTGCGGTCTTCGGACCCTACTGCAAGCAGTCACACTTTGAGTCACTGACCGCCGTGATCTCATCTAATAAACGTGCGAGTGCAGATGTTTCGCAACACTGTGCACCTGTACTGTTTAGCTGAACTGTGTAACTGTAACTTTACTGTTTTTCTGAATTATGTGACTGTACTGTTTAGCTGAATTATGTGACTGTACGGCTTTGCTGAATTATGTAACTGTACTGTTTAGCTGAACAAACATATTCCGCCAGTAAGTTGTCCACTTCATTAGAAGATATTCTACCTGAAAGAGCCCAGAAGTGGGTTCATCAAGGCAGCACACAACACTAGTTAACTAACAGAATCTCAACTGCCGTGATAGTTTCGGTGTCTTCACAAATGTGTTTTAAATTTTGAGAATTTCGTTTTTGTAATTTGAGTATTTAGGTCATCTACATTTAGCTGTAGAAGAGGGCCGTGGTTTTGACAATAATGTCATTGTAATGTTCTAGAATATATTCAGTTTGTTAAGTCACAGTTGGGGGTGAGAGGTTTCTATTGTCTTGAAATTGGAGAAAATATTTGTCTCAAATGAGACGGTGTAATTGAACTATTCCGCTTTCTTGTGTATAATTGTGTGAGGAGCAGGGCAGGGAGGAGAAAGACAGCCAGACCAACAAGCAATCAGAGAGGGAGGGAGAGAGGGAGAGAGAGAGAGAGAGAGTGAGAGAGTGTGTGAGAGAGACAGACAGACAGGTAGCTAGACAGACAGATAGACAGAGAGATTAACAGACAGATCGGCAGGCAAGTAGACAGACAAATAGACTGATAGACAGAGAGACAGATAGAGAGACCGACCGACCGACCGACAGACCGACAGACCGACAGACCGACCGACCGACCTACAGACAGATAGATTGATCGACAGAGAGACAGACAAAAAGATACTTATATAGATAGAGAGGCAGACAGAGAGACAGACTGACAGACTGGTTGATTGATTGATTGATAGACTGACTGATTGATTGACTGATTGATAGACTGACTGATTGATTGATAGATTGATAGATTGATAGATTGATTGATTGATTGATTGATAGACTGACTGATTGATTGACTGATTGATTGATTGATCGATTGACTGACAAGACACGGCTACCTACTCCCCCAGGAGGACAGCGACCCCGGCAGGTACCTGAGGTGGGCCGACGCCTTCCTCATCGTCTACAGCATCACCAACCGGCAGACGTTCGAGATGGCTCGCCAGTACATGGACAGCATCTCCATGTACCTGAAAGGTCAGGGCCGCGAGTGCCCGGTGGCCCTGGTCGGCAACAAGATCGACCTCGAGCGATACAGGTCAGTGCTCTACACTCATCATGTCATAGATGTGTCAGTGCTCTACACTCATCATGTCATAGATGTGTCAGTGCTCTACACTCATCATGTCATAGATGTGTCAGTGCTCTACACTCATCATGTCATAGATGTGTCAGTGCTCTACACTCATCATGTCATAGATGTGTCAGTGCTCTACACTCATCATGTCATAGATGTGTCAGTGCTCTACACTCATCATGTCATAGATGTATCAGTGCTCTACACTCATCATGTCATAGATGTGTCAGTGCTCTACACTCATCATGTCATAGATGTGTCAATGCTCTACACTCATGTCACAGATGTGTCACTCTACACTCATCATGTCACAGATGTGTAACTCTACACTCATCATGTCACAGATGTGTCACTCTACACTCATCATGTCACAGATGTGTACCTCTGCACTCATCATGTCATAGATGTGTCACTCTACACTCATCTTGCGCTACCTTCTTGATTTTCCAACCATTGAAGACAGACTACAAATTTGCAGAGCACGTGTTTAACTCAGAGTTAACGCAAACACACAACATCCACTGCATAGTGAAATTAGAAAGGTGAAGGGCAGCAGGTTAAAAAGAGGAAGGTCGTGGATGGGTCAAATCGAAGACGTTCTTCAGCAGGTGCGTTCACTTGAGGACTTAGAACCTGGCGAGGAGTGGATAAAAGTGCCAACAGATTTATGTACGTCCTTTTCTGTTTGCATCCAACTAGACAGAAAATGCAGACAAGAAAATCCGGCTGCTGTTGAGGCTGAAGTACAAGCGTTGATTTTCGAGAATTCGCTAGACAGTGACGCGGTCATCTACACAGATGGGTCGGTCGTCCGACATGTGAGAAGCTCATGGGCCTTTACGGCTCGGGCCGGAGGGAGAATTGTGAAGGAGGACTCTGGTGCTTTTGTTAGGACCACGAGTAGCCTGACTATGGAAGTCATGGCAGTACGTAAAACAATAACATGGCTCGAGACACAGACATTCACTAGGGCATATTTCCATAGGGACTCAATGAGCATGCTCAAGAGGATAAAGATGGGGTGGATCCGAAGAGAATGGTTGCTGCCTCTGGAGCGGTCTCGGCTGGCAAAGATTGGTTTCATCTTCGTGCCATGGCATGCGGGAGTACAAGGGAATGGGCGCGCTCATAAGCTCGCAGGTGAGGCTACTGCGGAGGGCGGACGCGCCATGGACCAGAATGTCATTCTCGAATGCTCTATGAGCGAGAAGTAAGACTTTTGCGAGAGCCAAGTGATGACTGTGAATCTACAACCATGGTCAGACTGCGAGACCAGCAAATTAAAAGAGGTGTGGCCAAACAAGAACACTACGCAGGAAGCCAAAGAAGATTGATAAACCAACACAGAACTGGTGTCGTTAGCCGCTACACGCTGCGGGATTTGCTGAGGAGGGGATCCGAGCACTTATGGATTGAATGATTCGATGTGCAATGAGGATTATCTGTCGACTAACTAACTAACTGGAAAGTGTAACCGAGCACAAGGCACTGGGTCTTATCATAGATCAAAATCTAACCTTTCATTCCCATGTTCATGCTCTAGTCAAACAAATAGCCAAAAAAAAAAATACCAACTTGCCAAAATTAAAAATTTCCTCGACGAAAACACAAGAAAGATATTCTATACTTCCCACAAACAAACACATATTGATTATTGCTCCACAATCTGGGATGGATGCTCCAAATCAATAACAAAACGCCTTTATTCACCCCAGAAAAGGGCAGTGCGTTTAATCAAAGGTGATAAGCTTACAGACAATTCTAACCTACATGAACGTCTTCAGTTACTGCCACTCCACAAACGCCTACTTTTTAATAAGGCTAAACTAATTCATAAAATCCTATTTCAAAATGCTCCAAGCTACCTTTGGCCATTGTTAAATATAACGCAAGACATAGCGAACGGCTAAATATACTTCATGTCCCTAAACCTAGGATAGACTTATATAAAACAAGCTTAGCATACTCTGACGCACAGTTGTGGAACAATCTTCCACAAGAAATCAAAGACACCACCAATCATTATACATACAGTAGCAACCTATTTTAACACAACCTCAGTACAGACTACATGCCCTCCTAAAAATAATAATGGTAAATTATCTCAAACGACAACTAGTTAATAAACATTCCCATATGTATGGCACGTTACAACTTCCTTAGGTATTTATCATGTCCATGGTAAACATTGCCTCAGTGAGTCATGTATTATTGATTATTTTTCATGCATATTAATGCTTATTGTTCTTTCTTTTTTGGTCTAAGATTAGCTTCGTAAGTGATGTTGAATGAAATAATGTATGAGAGGAATTAGAGAAGAAGGGCAGAATGTCAGACGGGCCTGCGTGCCAAATTCTTAACCCTTTGAAAATAAAGATTGTTCGTTCGTTCCTTAGTTCGTTCGTTCTTGGAGTTTCCCATCTCCCGCCAAACATGATCTGGTGTAGACAGCCTAGACAGTGGACATCCATCTCTCCAAGCGACCTTCCTTTGGTGGTCACCTCCAGTTGCCTCGGTCCTATCTGCAGTGGGAGCTGCGAGTTGTACTGGCTAGCACTCTTGCCTGCCGACACGATGGTTATGGGGTCGAACACGCACCCCGCCAGACTGTTATAACTACTGATACGGCCGATATCATGCCAGTCGTTTTTACTTCCTAAAATATTTATGGTGCCATTTAGGCTAGGTCGACTGGAAACCCAGATCTCTGAACACAACATCTCTGCATCCAAGGAGATTCGAACTTATAACCACCTCTCCGTCAGGCATGAGTGCTAACCTGTGTGCTACCGTCACCACCTGATCACGTGAAGCTGTTAAACTGGAAACTTTGCTAGGGCGGCTACCAGTGTAAGCCTACTTGTTACCATGTCGTGTTTGTATCTTATCCTGCACCGCACACCGCCTAGCAGACTCCACAAAGTTGTTATTTTAACTGCTTCTGTCCCAGACAGTCATTATTTTAACACATTTTCTCCCAAATTGTTAATATTTTAACACATTCTCTCCAAGACAGTTAATATTTTAATACATTCTCTCCAAGACAGTTAATATGTTAACACATTCTTGCCAAGACAGTTAATATTTAACACATTCTCTCCAAGACAGTCAATATTTTAACACAATTTCTTTAAGACAGTTAACATTTTACCACATACTCTGAAAGATAGTTACTATTTTAACACATTCTTGCCAGTTATTATTTTGATACATTCTCTCTAAGACATTTATTATTTTAACACCCTTCACCAAAATACGTTTTTATTTTAACACAATCTCTCTGAGACATTTATTATTTTATCGCATTCTTTCTAAGACAGTTGTTATTTTAACACATTTCAAAACAGAATGTTGTTATTTTAATATATTCCACAATCGATAGCTATTCATTTATATTTTTAAAACGTGCACATATCTATTTTTTGCTGCTGCCACACTCACATTCGCTAGATTTCTGTAGCGGGGATAATGTTTCATGGAAATGCTAATTATGGGAACTATTTTTGTCTGTTCAGACAGGTAAACAAATCGGAGGGAGCGTCCTTGGCAACAGAATACGACTCTGTGTTCTACGAAACCACAGCGGCGGAGGAGTACGACTTTGTGGAGCGCGTGTTCCACCGCGTGATCCAAGAGAGCCACCACGACAAGTACGGACTCCTTCTGCAACCGGTCTATGTCGCCGACGACAGGGCCACGGCCTGGGGGTCGTCGCAGCATCAGCATCATCATCATCCACAGTTCAGTCACCTCCAACATCGCAGACCCAAATCTCCCAAAGGATTCTCTGATCGGAAAGACGAGAAGAATCAGCAGAAGAAGACACTGAACAAATTCTTTAAAATATTCAATTAATATGACAGTTCGTGGACTCTTCTTTGACCGCGTGTGTTCGTGGTTTGTTCGTGTACATACATGTATATATAATTTAATATAGTCAAGTATTGAGCATAGTTTGGGAGAAAGTGGTCACGCGGGTATGATTCCAATTTCCTGAATCAATAGATTCAGAGATCAAATCAGTTGGACAGGCTGGTCAGAAATGTATAATTGCTTTTTCCTGAATCATCAGATTACATGAGGTGCCATCTCCAACACGAAGATCTGCTGTAATGGATATCCAGCATTTACTACCTCCTCTCAAGTGCTGGAGATGCGCTTCCCAACCCATGGGTCAATGTTATGCTTCAGTCTATATCGTTGTCTTTATATTTTCTCACAATCAACACATCTTCTTCCCAATCCAAGTGTCAATGTTATATTTCAATTTATATCTTTGTCTTTATATTTTCTCATAATGAACACACCTTCTTCCCAACCTTAATAGTAATATTATGTTTCAATTTATACCGTTGTCTTTATATTGTCTCGTAATGAATAACACACTATCTTCCCAGCCCAAGTGTTAATGTTCTGTTACAATTTATATTGTTGCCTTACTCTTGTCTTTAACCACAGAAGTCAAACATAATAAGTTGCACATTTATTGCCTGGCAAATCTGCACTACAACCAGTCAGGTGCAGCTAAATATCTCAGACAGTAAATCGTGCAACACATTGTCTATGGCGTCAGTGTTGACATTAACCCATTAACCGTGGGAATACATGGCGTTGAACCACTCCTGCCGAGTTGCCTGTTTCAGCTTCACCTCGAAAATGCCAGGTGCAAGAGATGAGATGGTGTTTGAAGAGGTACAAGATGAGATGAGATGGTGTTTGCCCGTGACCATCCCCTGCAGCAGGGTTATCTGGGCTGTGTAACAGGCGCAGGAATGTCAGTTCTCACTGGACATGTCAACATTCAGCTTTTCCCCACAACTGTCTGGTGGCAGCTCCCTTCCGACCAACTGTCTGACTAGTAACTAAGTACACAATGCCTTCATGTCATGTTCTTTCTATACTTCATGTTCTATTCTACGAATGTTCTGTCCACCACAAAAACAATCTAAAATATATCCATGGTCTACTTTAGATCTATTCTACATCTTACACACATCCAAGGACGACTACCATGTTCAATGTCTGCCAACGTGATCTTGCTATCTCAAGTGTCTGTTTCGACATCTGGTCCACAAATGCCGGAGCCTCCCATGTTTTATTGAAACGATTCAACAGTTACATATTCTGCGTGTCCAGTAACACACACTTGATCTCCTCTGCTCGGTCAGTCCATACATACGGATCATTATTTCAACAAGGATTATGACACCCCCCCCCCACCCACACCCCCCCCCCCCCCCCCCCACACCCCCACCCTTTGCAACTGATTGAAGCCACGTATAACTTATGCTGAATGAAACTGCATAAATGTGACTAATAAAATATTATTTATTCAATTACCACGTAACTATTATATTGCATATGCCAATCTGTATTATTAAGTTAATGTTTCGTAATTACAAGTGTCATAGATTTAAGTTTAATGTAATAATTATAAAAACAAAGAGGTTATGGAACTGTTCATCATCTTGTAAGGTCGGCCATGTGACGCATCAACAATCATCCAGAAGCTTCACCACACAGAACCTCTAAACTCACAGATGTCCAAGACGGTCTCCCATAGTTCCACGTTCTATCCAGGGACAAGCGATCTGGCCCCTCACGCTGTACCTCGGGTAACATATACAGCTCAACGGGACAACCTGAAGTGGACAGTCACTTATATGATGGTGGTTACTGAAGACTTGGAATGTCTGAATATATCATTATCACTGTCTATCGCATTGTTGTTGTCATGTTATGGTAGCGTTATATGTGGGAGTGGCAATAATACTCTTCCTCACACATGTTGTGACATCATTGTTTCAGCCAGGTGTAACAGCTTCCGGAACTTGTCATTCTGTGAGTATGTGTACACGTCACCACAGGTCACTCAGTGGCAGTAAGCCAAGAACTGCACCAACACATCTCCCAGACACTGTCCACTTACCTTTGCATTTCCCAACCTGGTACACGTCACCACAGGTCACTCAGTGGCAGTAAGCCAAGAACTGCACCAACACATCTCCCAGACACTGTCCACTCACTTTTGCATTTCCCAACCTGGGACCTATACCTATTGTATAAAAAGACCATGTAGCATTAAGTATGTTTTAGTTTGCGACAAAGCAAGAGAAGGTCCCTGTTAACACACCAAGGTCGATGTACGACAAATCAAGCATAGGTCCCTGTTGCACACACCGAGGCCCATGTACGACAAAGCAAGAGAAGGTCCCTGTTAACACACCAAGGTCGATGTACGACAAATCAAGCATAGGTCCCTGTTGCACACACCGAGGCCCATGTACGACAAAGCAAGAGAAGGTCCCTGTTAACACACCAAGGTCGATGTACGACAAATCAAGCATAGGTCCCTGTTGCACACACCGAGGCCCATGTACGACAAAGCAAGAGAAGGTCCCTGTTAACACACCAAGGTCGATGTACGACAAATCAAGCATAGGTCCCTGTTGCACACACCGAGGCCCATGTACGACAAAGCAAGAGAAGGTCCCTGTTAACACACCGAGGTCGATGTACGACAAATCAAGCATAGGTCCCTGTTGCACACACCGAGGCCCATGTTCGACAAAGCAAGCATAGGTCCCTGTTGCACACACCGAGGCCCATGTACGACAAAGTAAGCGAAGGTCCCTGTTACACACACCGAGGCCCATGTACGACAAAGTAAGCGAAGGTCCCTTTTACACACACCGAGGCCCATGTACGACAAAGTAAGAGAAGGTCCCTGTTAACACACCAAGGTCGATGTACGACAAATCAAGCATAGGTCCCTGTTGCACACACCAAGGCCCATGTACGTCAAAGTAAGCGAAGGTCCCTGTTATACACACCGAGGCCCATGTACGACAAAGTAAGCGAAGGTCCCTGTTACACACACCGAGGCCCATGTACGACAAATCAAGCATAGGTCCCTGTTGCACACACCGAGGCCCATGTACGACAAAGTAAGCGAAGGTCCCTGTTACACACACACCGAGGCCCATGTACGACAAAGTAAGCGAAGGTCCCTGTTACACACACCGAGGCCCATGTACGACAAATCAAGCATAGGTCCCTGTTGCACACACCGAGGCCCATGTACGACAAAGCAAGAGAAGGTCCCTGTTACAGACACCAAGGTCGATGTACGACAAATCAAGCATAGGTCCCTGTTGCACACACCGAGGCCCATGTACGACAAAGCAAGAGAAGGTCCCTGTTACACACACCGAGGTCGATGTACGACAAATCTAGCATAGGTCCCTGTTGCACACACCGAGGCCCATGTACGACAAAGTAAGCGAAGGTCCCTGTTACACACACCGCGGCCCATGTACGACAAAGTAAGCGAAGGTCCCTGTTACACACACCAAGGCCCATGTACGACAAATCAAGCATAGGTCCCTGTTGCACACACCGAGGCCCATGTACGACAAAGCAAGAGAAGGTCCCTGTTACACACACCAAGGTCGATGTACGACAAATCAAGCATAGGTCCCTGTTGCACACACCGAGGCCCATGTACGACAAAGTAAGCGAAGGTCCCTGTTACACACACCGAGGCCCATGTACGACAAAGTAAGCGAAGGTCCCTGTTACACACACCGAGGCCCATGTACGACAAATCAAGCATAGGTCCCTGTTGCACACACCGAGGCCCATGTACGACAAAGCAAGAGAAGGTCCCTGTTACACACACCAAGGTCGATGTACGACAAATCTAGCATAGGTCCCTGTTACACACACTGAGGCCCATGTACGACAAATCAAGCATAGGTCCCTGTTGCACACACCGAGGCCCATGTACGACAAATCAAGCATAGGTCCCTGTTACACAGACCGACCCCGTGTACGACAAATCTAGCATAGGTCCCTGTTGCACACACCGAGGCCCATGTGGGCATATGGTGTTAGACCCCCAGCTCCATAGATCAGACAGCACTCGGTGCGTCATGTGATTAGTATCATACACGTCTTTACTTCTCCAGAAATTTGCTGGTACTTTGAGCAAATATAATCGCTACAACAGATAAACTTTGAGTAGATATAATTGCTACAACAGATCCACTTTGAGCAGATATAATTGCTACAACAGATCCACTTTGAGCAGATATAATTGCTACAACAGATCCACTTTGAGCAGATATAATTCTACAACAGATCCACTTTGAGCAAATATAATTGCTACAACAGATCCACTTTGAGCAGATATAATTGCTACAACAGATCCACTTTGAGCAGATATAATTCTACAACAGATCCACTTTGAGCAGATATAATTCTACAACAGATCCACTTTGAGCAAATATAATTGCTACAACAGATCCACTTTAAACAGATATAATTGCTACAACAGATCCACTTACTGTCAGGACTGTCTACAGTAAACATCTGTCCCGCCCTCTGGTATACGTCATCATTATTACACTTGATGACAGTGATCGTATAAATAAATCAGGATGAAATACAATATCTTTCTCTGTTTATAAAGATTGTATAAATAAATCAATATGAAACAAAACATCTCCCTCTCTCTGTTTATAATGATTGTATAAATAAATCAATATTAAACAAAATATATGTCTCTGTTTATAACGATTGTATTATGCTCAGAATAGGAAATTTGATCACACATATATCTAGGCAGTTCACAGTCATATATCTAGGCAGTTCACAGTCATATATCTAGGCAGTTCACGGTCATATATCTAGGCAGTTCACGGTCATATATCTAGGCAGTTCACGGTCATATATCTAGACAGTTCACGGTCATATATCTAGACAGTTCACAGTCATATATCTAGGCAGTTCACAGTCATATATCTAGGCAGTTCACAGTCATATATCTAGGCAGTTTACGGTCATATATCTAGGCAGTTCACGGTCATATATCTAGGCAGTTCACGATCATATATCTAGGCAGTTCACAGTCATATATCTAGGCAGTTCACGGTCATATATCCAGGCAGTTCACAGTCATATATCTAGGCAGTTCACGGTCATATATCTAGGCAGTTCACGGTCATATATCTAGACAGTTCACGGTCATATATCTAGGCAGTTCACAGTCATATATATATCTAGGCAGTTCACAGTAATATATCTAGGCAGTTCACAGTCATATATCTAGGCAGTTCACAATCATATATCTAGGCAGTTCACAGTCAATACAATGTGCTACCTCTGCACATGAGACCATCGCGTCCACTTGCCTAATAGTATAGATGGCCTCGGAGTTCGGCCCTAGCATAATAGAAAGACTCGGAGTTGACCATGCACTAATAGAAAGACTCGGAGTTGACCATGCACTAATAGAATGACTCGGAGTTTGACCCCTTAGTCTAACAGAATAACCTTCGCATGTGTTGCGTACTGTGTTGTGAACGTGCTTGTGTAATCTATAGAAGAAGACTGAGACACATTCCGAAAGCACCCATATATATACAAACAAACAAACGAAACAGTCAGAACGCAATGTCTGTCTTAGTCTAATCCTGCTTATTCCCGCCAAGTCTCGCGGGATGGCTGCCGAAGTTGCTGTATAAAACAAGCTTCTGTGATGCACGAACACACACCACACCCGACCGACCCCGGCTGTATCTGACACGGGGTTACCTCTACCTGTGTGTTTACCTGTCTGAACAAGGTGGGAGAACACCTTTCGTCAGGTGGCTTTTGTGGGCGTTCAATTAATCTTTACGAAAAGAAAACCGAAAGTGTTGCTCCCACAGGTAAATAATTATAAACAGACAGCAAGGAAGCTTACTTAGGTAAATGTTCAGTGGAGCATTTTTTATCTGGCAGACAAGTTCTAATCACCACGAATTACACAGCCACAAACTGTCATGGTTTTATGGATGAATCATCGCCATTATCATGTGCCGTGTGGATAAGCCTCGGGGGTGGCGGCACATCGTCGACACGACCTCGGACCGGGTACATGTTCTTGTCTTGATGATATCACGTGATCCCCGGGAACGTTAATGTCACCGCCTCACCGTTAGATATATTATTAGAGGGCTGCAACTCCAGCCCAAGAGAGAGAAGCGAGTCGCTCAGAGCCTGAGTAATCTAGAGCCTTCTCGAAACACCGGTCAGCGAGTCCATGGTTCCGTGGACACTGATGTGGCCCGCCTAAAGCGGGGTCCACGAGGAACTCGGACAGAGTTACCGCCCGTGTCGGATTGGGACACGCGGAGACCGGCAGAGGACAGACGGACTTGAGAGAGGCAACAAGGCCTGCCTGAGAGGGACTCAATAGATATTCATAGATATATATACATAGGCTAGATAGTGTGCTAGATTGTTGTATGACAACTCTGTGTTTGAGATTAACTATCTGTGATATGTAATATGCGTCAACGCATACTGTCAATGTATATACAATAAATATTTGATTCTCATAGCGAGCAGATTTATTGTTGCCTGTATGAACCCAAGTTCAGTTACCTAGATAAGAGCAAGATGATGACAGGCTTTTTCAAAAATCAAAAATTTGTAAAAGTACCAGCTTAGATGATGCAATGTGTAGATTGAAACATATTTTTTCCAATCCACCAGTCTTACGATTACCCAACATAAATTTACCCTTTATTTTGACCACAGATGCTAGCGCTATCGCAATAGAAGGATGCTTGATGCAGGAAGTGGATGGCATAAGACACCCGATTCTCTACGTGAACCGCAAACTAAAGAAGGCTGAGACTCGTTATGCCACAGTTGAATTGGAGGCTCTAAGCCTATTGTTCTGTATATTGAGATTATCTAAGTTCCTCTTGGGTAGCCATTTGGTGGTCCTCACAGACAGTTCGCCATTATTAGTCCTTAACCATGGGTCGCCCAAAAACCACCGGTTACAAAGATGGTGTCTTCTACTTCAGGATTTCGACTTTGAAATACGCCATATCAAGGGCACCGATAACATTATGGCTGACCTTTTATCACGGCAAGTAAATGCGCCAGTAGAATGACTCTTTATCACATCGACCATTAGCCATACTATAACTGTGAGACTTTTAGTCGGTTGCATATAACAGTGTAACTCTACACCTGCTAGAGTACTCTCAGTGATTAGGTTAATTACGACACCCAAGAACATGATACGTTACTTTCAGAACTATACCATCAAGTGCCTAAACGCTAGAACGATTCCAGCAAGAAACAGTAACTGTGTTTGTTTCAACCAATAATATCAAGTGCACTGACTCTGAACACTGTAATATTTCATACGGGACATTGAGAACAATCCATATTTGCTGTTGCTACGAAACTTTGCAAACAGCCGAAACAGAACGACAACGACTACAACACTCAAGAGACAGCCATACTAACTTTAACATTCATGGCATAACACGCTAACAACAGGACGACAACGCGCACATCATCGTTGGAGTTAGTTATTTAATTAATTAATTAGTTTAGGATTAAATATGTATTATATTTCCATTAATGATGTATATAAATTGTGTTAACCTGTAATTTGTACATATTCTACATTAATATTACAGGCGGTGCCATTCATAGACTAAAGAACCGTCCTATACAATTGTCTCTATTTAAATTATAACCTATTTTTCATTCATCGTACAGAAAGTACGTATTTTCGTAAAGGGCAAATATCGCCTAGTCCATTTTTTCTAAGGGCAATAACACTTACCTCAACTTTAATTATATATTTTAACCAAATACTATTTTGAATGAAAGGTGAGTGATTGACTGCGTGAAAGGATTAAATGAGAGAACGATACACTTGGCGAACAAATTGTACGCAAACCGTATTTATTTTAATTTGTCTGCGTCTTTCATGTAAAATTGCATGACTTGTCTAATTTGTGAATACATGTGTAGTACTTAGTTTAATAGTGAGTTAATATACTTAGTTTAGTATATGATACATCTAAGCACCACTACTTGGAATGCCTGATCATGTATTGCACACAGTGCAGTAATTCATGATTGAGGTTATCCCAACTCGTGACGCTTGGAAATACGCCACACATTCAGCACACACATTACACAAACCTTAAAACTCAACACTATCAATTTAAAATACAGTCACTTTATTAGAAACATCAACTTATTAGTCAAGCACACTAACAAGCCAACAGGGACACTTGTAGTATGAGGGGGATAAAATAACAAGGGAACTACATATTTAGCATTATATAACATACGAGAGTAAAAGTGTATTGAAATGCACACACAGATCAAGATTTGAAGGTGTACTTAATTAGCCAGGACTTCGGTCTTGTTAACTCTCTTTAATACAGAGGTTAATTGTCTGGGTACCAGTTGGGTACTATTGAGAAGGGCGGGTTGTAAATACAACTACTAAACGTCACGTAACTTCGGTCTGATAAGCATTATTAAGGACACAGGAAACAGAGTGATCTCTTTACCAAATCAGAGAAGTGGTGTATGGGAGAATACATGAGTTTTAGTGCCAGTATGTAGATTACCAGGTTACTGTCCACCAAACTACAAACACCAACTTTATGTGATTCGGTGACAGAATTAGAATAGATCTAATTACCCAATAACAAGCCATATTAGGGGGGCGGGGGGGGGGGGAATCCTGTCACCGCCTCACCGTTAGATATATTATTAGAGGGCTGCAACTCCAGCCCAAGAGAGAGAAGCGAGTCGCTCAGAGCCTGAGTAATCTAGAGCCTTCTCGAAACACCGGTCAGCGAGTCCATGGTTCCGTGGACACTGATGTGGCCCGCCTAAAGCGGGGTCCACGAGGAACTCGGACAGAGTTACCGCCCGTGTCGGATTGGGACACGCGGAGACCGGCAGAGGACAGACGGACTTGAGAGAGGCAACAAGGCCTGCCTGAGAGGGACTCAATAGATATTCATAGATATATATATATACATAGGCTAGATAGTGTGCTAGATTGTTGTATGACAACTCTGTGTTTGATATTAACTATCTGTGATATGTAATATGCGTCAACGCATACTGTCAATGTATATACAATAAATATTTGATTCTCATAGCGAGCAGATTTATTGTTGCCTGTATGAACCCAAGTTCAGTTACCTAGATAAGAGCAAGATGATGACAGTTAACCCGGTCAACAAATGCCCGCAGAAGTCGGATGTGTTGGCTTAACGGCGCTAGAACGCAGCTTTGCTGTAAACAGGCACAACGCAATCACATCCGGAAAAAAAAGAAAAAAAACTCTGGATGAACGCAGAAGAAGAAGAAGATATCACGTGATCAATGAATTGGGCGAGCCGGCTGAGAAGTTGGGCGGGCCGGCTGAGAAGTTATGCGGGCCGGCTGGGAGAGTGGATCAGGTACGTGTTCTTGTCTTGATGATATCACGTGCTCAGTGAGTTGGGCGGGCCGGCTGATGAGTTGGGCGGGCCAGCTGAGAAGTTGGGTGGACCGGCTGAGAAGTTATGCGGGCCGGCTGGGAGAGTGGATCAGGTATGTGTTCTTGTCTTGATGATATCACGTGCTCAATGAGTTGGGCGGGCCGGCTGATGAGTTGGGCGGGCCAGCTGTGAAGATGGGTGAGCCGGCTGAGAAGTTATGCGGGCCGGCTGGGAGAGTGGATCAGGTATGTGTTCTTGTCTTGATGATATCACGTGCTCAATGAGTTGGGCGGGCCGGCTGATGAGTTGGGCGGGCCAGCTGTGAAGTTGGGTGAGCCGGCTGAGAAGTTGGGTGGGCCGGATGGGGGAGTGGATCGGGTAGATGTTCTTGTCTTGATATCATGTACTCAATGAGTTAGGCGGGCCGGCTGGCGGAGTTGATAGCAAACTGCGCTGGTGATGTCATGAGCACCGTGAGACGTGGGTTCGACGCCTGGGGTCGTCGCTGGCCAACATGAGGTAAGACTGACCAATTATTGCCCCTTTCTCTGGGGTCTGCAACATGTTATGGTGCTGTCACATCACAGACTCGAGGCGGGAACACTGCTTGGGGATAATTATTATTATTATTATTATTATTATTATTATTATTATTATTATTATTATTATCATCATCATTATCATCATCATCATTGAGTTGCGGAGACATCATGTACTAGAGGTGTGAGTAGTATAGTAAAACACTCGTGCACACGTCATGAGGCGTGCTGTGTATATGGTGTTTCAGTCAGTCAGTTGAGGACCTATTTTAGAGGTCATGAGGCGTATTGTGTACACGGTGTGTCAGTGCCAGTCAGTAGAGGACCTATTTTAGAGGCCTTAGAGCGTATCGGATGAAAGGTGCTAGGCAAGTTTTACGTTCAGTAGTTTGCCATTGTTTCTGAACGACCGGCTCACATACCCACGTAAGTTACCAGAGCGGCGCGAACCGCTGCCGATTCTTGCAGCTGCTGCTTTCCCTACGTGGATATACGGGATTACGAACAATGTCGTTAACTTCTTAGCCAGGGAGACAGGCTTCTACCCTTCTACCTACCGTTTGTTTATTGCTTGGTGATGTCATTCCAGATTCTAGCACCCATCGACTAAATGACCGTTTACTCAAACCAAATGCATGCACAGTTCTTTTTTCGGGATTTGCAATAATATGAGCAAGTTTACTGCGATCAGCTTTTTGGCAAAAAATATGTGTACAACTTCATAGCGATGCTTTGAAGTGTACAATATGTTACATTCAATACCATTCAACAATATTAACCCATTCAGATGTTAGCGACAAATGGTAAGATATATAAAATAATCACGTTTCATGAAAGCACCCACTATAGGTAGAAATATTGACGACACCTCTGAACACTTCCGTTCCACTACTTGACATTCTTGTCATAAGGAAATTCCCGCACAGAACTAGAAAATTCACTATGTAACACTGATGTTTCCGTGTGAAGATGTAATACATTTCATAATATCTCTGACCCGTAAAGTATATATATATCTAATAAACAAACATTGAGATCTGCTGTACAATCTCTAGAACAAAATTAATTTGTTGGGTGACATGCTGATAAGGTTATATGCAAAATCTCATTATTTCCCCTCAGTTGGTTTACTGAGATATGGATTTTTATATGAGGGTAAACAAATGTGAACGGAATATAGTCGCTTTGTCTAACAGTGACTCTATATATCCTAGCCATACAGTATCAACATTACTAACCCAATACTTCTCCTAGCCATACAGTATCAACACTACTGGTCCAATAGTTCTCCTAGCCATACAGTATCAACATTACTAACCAATACTTCTCCTAGCCATACAGTATCAACACTACTGGTCCAATAGTTCTCCTAGCCATACAGTATCAATACTACTGGTCCAATAGTTCTCCTAGCCATACAGTATCAACACTACTGGTCCAATAGTTCTCCTAGCCATACAGCATCAATACTAATGGTCCAATACTTCTCCTAGCCATACAGTATCAATACTACTGGTCCAATAGTTCTCCTAGCCATACAGTATCAACATACTGTAACCAATACTTCTCCTAGCCATACAGTATCAATACTACTGGTCCAATAGTTCTCCTAGCCATACAGTATCAACACTACTGGTCCAATAGTTCTCCGAGCCATACAGTATCAACTACTACTGGTCCAATACTTCTCCTAGCCATACAGTATCAACACTACTGGTCCAATAGTTCTCCTAGCCATACAGTATCAACTACTACTGGTCCAATAGCTTCTCCTAGCCATACAGTATCAACACTACTGGTCCAATACGTTCTCCTAGCCATACAGCATCAACACTACTGGTCCAATAGTTCTCCTAGCCATACAGTATCAACACTACTGGTCCAATAGTTCTCCTAGCCATACAGTATCAACACTACTGGTCCAATAGTTCTCCTAGCCATACAGTATCAACACTACTGGTCCAATACTTCTCCTAGCCATACAGTATCAACACTACTGGTCCAATACTTCTCCTAGCCATACAGTATCAACACTACTGGTCCAATACTTCTCCTAGCCATACAGTATCAACACTACTGGTCCAATAGTTCTCCTAGCCATACAGTATCAATACTACTGGTCCAATACTTCTCCTAGCCATACAGTATCAATACTACTGGTCCAATACTTCTCCTAGCCATACAGTATCAACACTACTGGTCCAATAGTTCTCCTAGCCATACAGCTATCAACACTACTGGTCCAATACTTCTCCTAGCCATACAGTATCAACACCACTGGTCCAATACTTCTCCTAGCCATACAGCATCAACACTTAAGAGTACGATTGTTGTGCTAACAGTACATTATCACAACTAACAGTATGATAGTTTTGCTAACAGTACATGTATCAACACTAACAGTATGATAGTTTTGCGAACAGTACGGCATTAACACTAAGAGTGCGATGGGTCTTCTAGCAATAAAGCAACAGTTGGTATAAATATACAGGGTTAAAACCTATATGAAATACGTCTCATGGTGTAAAAAGTTGATCTTAACTTTTGACCACCTTCTTCTACACAGGAACCCACGTGTGATCCTCTGCGACGTGAGGGACCCACCACAGTGTGTGTGTGTCGTGTGTGTGTGTGTGTGTGTGTGTGTGTGTGTGTGTGCATGCGTGCGTGTGTGAAATATCGTCAGACGATGACAATGCAGGGGGATATAAAACAGAGCAGAAGGTTATCACACCACACTACACACACAAACTCACACACACACACACACACACACACACACACACAACAAAACACCCACAAAGAAACCACAAAGAAACTACAAAGAAACCACAAAGAAACTACAAAGAAACCACAAAGAAACACATGAATCTACGAACATTTGTATTTATGTAAGAAAACAATTCAATCTTGGTACTCTAGAATGTGTCTTCACTGACAGATGCTCGCCTCAAAATTTTGTACTTTTTCACGTCTTTGGCTTGGCACTCAACAATCTTGATCCTTTTCTTTGGGGTCAGTCCGTCGTCTTCTACCTCGATTTCTGCCAGTTTGTCCAGGAAATCCTGACAGAAATTATTGGACATGTTACAAAGACAATCTAGCCATGCAGTTTTATTTTTTGGGACCACCTTGGGTTCAAATGAAGAGATCTAAAGAAAACTAAAGAAATAATCACATACTTGTGACACTGGTAACGTGATGTCACTAAAAATGTCATACACGCTAGGATAATTTAGGTGACCAGTGCCTTTCTTTGTGGTATTTTTCCGTGTCCAAGCAAAAGCTAACTCAGTGGAAGCTACCTCTGGAAGAGGCTTTGGGCCCACAATGATGTCGCATAGCCACAACAGTCAACTTACACACACAGAATATAATTCTCAGGACATGGCAATGAATTCCAGCATTTGTTGGATGTTTGTAACTATCTAGACCAGTGGTTCTCAACCTTTTTTGGCCCGTGCCCCCCCCCCTCTTTTACCATATTTTCAGAACGTCATTCCCCCCCCCCCCCCCTTTCGTATTTCTTACCTAAAATTTGGCCTGTGCCCCCCTTCACCATATTTTCAGAACATCATTCCCACCCCCCCCCCCACCCCTTTCGTATTTCCTACCTAAAAATTTGACCTGTGCCCCCCCCCCCCCCCCCTTCACCATATTTTCAGAACGTCATCCACCCCCCACCCCTTTCATATTTCCTACCTAAAAATCTCTCCTCCCGCCCCTACACAGTATACAGTAATAATGGAAGCACATACTAAAACAAGTATAGACGTCCACATAAAACATGATTTGTGGCTCTACTTACTTTATAAAATGAATTTTAGAAGGGTGAGACGTACAGAACCGTAAAGTATGAAGGGAAAAACAAGAACACGTAATCGGTTCTTGTATTAACACGATCTTGAAATAATCTTTATTCCCCCCCCCCCTCTTGAAACCCCAAAATTCTCCCCTGGGGGGGGGGGGAATTCCCCACCGGTTGAGAACCACTGATCTAGACAATTTGTCATTTAGTAATTTGTCATTGGTCAAAATTACTTTATCATACATAGAACAACAGTCTGATTCCACTAGTAGTGGTGGATAATGTAATAGGCTTTATAGTAGTAGTAGTTAAAATTGTAGTAGTAGTGGTAGTAGTAAGTAGTAGTAGTAGTAGTAGTAGTAGTAGTAGTAGTAGTAGTAGTAGTAGTAGTAGTAGTAGTAGTAGTAGTAGTAGTAGTAGTAGTAGTATTAGTAGTAGTGGTAGTAGTAGTAATATTAGCGGCGACATCATCAGTAGTAGTAGTAGTAGTAGTAGTAGTAGTAGTAGTAGTAGTAGTAGTAGTAGTAGTAGTAGTAGTAGTAGTAGTAGTAGTAGTAGTAGTATTAGTAGTAGTGGTAGTAGTAGTAGTAGTAGTAGTAGTAGTAGTAGTAGTAGTGGCTAAAGCAGCAGAAGATATAGTGTTATTAATAGTGGCAACAGCAGCAGAAGTAGTATAGTAATAGCAGAAGCATACACATGAAACTCTCATGCACAATTCCTATATAGGTGTGCATCAGTTCCATATCTCACCAGGGACTCCTTGCCGATGACCTGGCCGAAGGCCACGTGCATGTTGTCCAGGTACTGCAGGCTCTTCAGGGTGAAGATGAACTGTGATCCGTTGGTGTTGGGTCCCCTGTTGGCCATGGCCAGGGTGCCTTTCTCGCTGATACCCACCTTAAAGTTCTCGTCGTTGAATGTGTCGCCGAACATACTGATGCCTGGGGAAGTAGGTCACATGTGAACACATTTCAGACACGGTTACGGGACATTGTAAACTCATACTGACACATCCTCGTCTTTGAATGTATCTCCGAACATACTGATGCCTGGGGGAAGTATATGACATTGGAACACATCGCAAACACGGTTATGGGACATTGTAAACTCATACTGACACATCCTTGGGAGTAGAGCTGCTTGTCACAATCTGTGGTCACAGGATAGAAACATGTCTGTTGTGATGGTTTCGGGTGCCCTGCGCATCAACCAGAGATCTACGATACCGCCATGAGGTATAGGCGCGCCAGATCTCGTGAGTGAGAACCTAAACTTCTTAGAATCAAACATGTTACACACGTTAATATTGTCACTCATCATCATCATCATGATCACGTGCAATGCTAACGGACGTTTGGGGTTGAAGTTTCTCCATAGACCTCTGTCCTTGGTGTTTCTGATCAACTCTGATGATGATATTTTCTGCATCCTATCGTCACAGTCCATCCAGCATCATATCTTTCAATTAGAATCTCCTTCTTCTTCCACTGATCTTTCCATTCGGTGTTTTAATGCCTCTATTTTCATGATATGACCAAAAACGCCAAAAGGCCTTTTAATCTTTCATAAAGAATCACTTTGGACACTGATATTGTTGTATGGGATCCCACAGAGGGTCATACAGGCAGCTGAAAGCTACGTGAGCGGCAGAGTTCTTCAGGAGGCGAGCACCAACATATACTTTATAAACAAGAGCAGCAGGGCGGGAGGATCTGTTTTGTCCTCGTGATTATTCTTACTGACTGTATACTGGTATATAGGGCAGCAATAATTACCATAAGAAACTATCTATAATGAAATGTCATAGATAGCGTGATAATCTGGACGACAGACATGGCAGTTAGTACAGACCTTGGAATGTTGAATGCTAGCGTCCAATCAGTGCTGCTGTGCGTGTAAGAAACACAGAGAACCGCTAAAATAATTGCTAACAAGCTGCAAACATTCAATGATCGGTGGCTGCCAAGTTAGAAGGTCCAACATTGACTGGAGGCTGCCAGGTTAGGTCTAACATTGAATGACAGAACCACTACTGCGCTTATTAAAGAGAGAACCCATTGAATACAAGCGGATGAAGGGGTGGGGAAAAGATGCTACCCACACTGAGAACACCTGTGAACGTATCTGAGAAGGAGATATTTGCAGTTCAGCTCCCTTAGAGATGACACTGCGGTACCAGGCTGGTAGAACAGTCTCTACTGAAGCCTCACATCGATAGATGCCAGCTGTCTGCAGGGCTCAACGTAAGCACTGATGGGTTGACAAATAAAGCTCTGGTCTTTCAAGAGATGTCTAGTAAACCAGCCAACCTGACATGTAAGCGGGCGGTACGGTACACGGCTGCTCACCTCCTGAGCCATCTCCTGTAGTGGTGTCACCGCACTGGATGTTCATGTCTTTGATCATCCTGTGGCAGTTGGTGTTGGCATACTTCAGCTCACCCTGAAATAACAAGTCTTCATCTTGACATTGATGGCAATACGACCAAAGCAACCGGCACAGGTCACGACATCGACAGAACAACACAACGCAACATGAAGACTTGACCAAGCTCGGCAACAGTGACATCAGCAAATCATAGACGGTTGTAGGGTGGAGTAGCCAGAGATACGGGGTCCGCCTCTATATCTCGTGGTGGATGCTATGGGTGTTTACATATACATTAAACCAGGTAGTGCTTTCCTTGGCATGTCGGAATCGTGTCAACTTTGCGGTAGTTAAAAATTCCTCGGCATTTGGAAACTGGTAGGAGCAGACGTGAATGGTGTTGCTGAATTGACATTTCAAAACTAGAAATAAATCAAATAAACAAAATGATATATTGATATCATCTGCGATGACGACATGTTCACTGTGTTTGGATCCCCGCCTGTTCTGTGGGTTATTTTGCACTTTGGTTAAGAACTTCCGGTGTAGTCTATTGGAGAATACCGGAACCCCGGCTGGAGGTATCCCTGGCATATGAACACCATCCTGGACAAACCACAAGCTGTGCGTTCAGGACAAGGCCGAGACAGTTGAACGGATAGAAACAACATGAGATGTATGTTTGTGCAATTACATATAGAAGACATTGTACACACTTGAGAATAAAATAAGACAAGTATGACAAACAGTGTTTCTCCCAACATACACATGATATGAGATGCAAATTATGAGAACATAGATCAGTGCTTCTCAACCTTTTTTGACCCGTTCCTCCCTTCACCATATTTTTAGAACGTCATTCCCCCCCCCCCCCCCTCCTTTCGTATTTCCTCCCTAAAAATTCCCCCATGCCCTACACAGTATACGTAATAATGGAAGCTAAATTTAATAGCATATACTAAAACAAGTCCAGACGTTTACATAAAATGCGATTTGTGGGTCTACTTACGTTATAAAATGAATGTCAGAAGGGTTAGACGGACAGAACCGTAAAGTATGAAGGGGAAAAACAATATCAAGTAATCCGTTCTTGCATTAACGCGATCTTGAAACACTCTTAATTCCCCACCCATGGAAACCCTAAAATTCCTCCCCTTTGGGGGGGGGGGGGGAATTCCCCACCGGTTGAGAACCACTGACATAGGTGACCACAATCTCCGAATACTAACGTAACAAGGGTATCACAGTTAGAGTTATTGAAAACATAAAAGCTTCAGGTCAATATTACTTCCTCTCCTTCGTTCATCTCCGGGCGTCAGTAT
>JACEFZ010016178.1:0-12906 GCA_014155875.1 Cepaea nemoralis | reverse complement strand
AAGGGCAGGAAAAGAAGAACAGGAAAACGAAGATGGTCGGGCAATGAAGTACTTCTGTTGGTGCAGTAAGGCTCTGTCATTATTTGGAGACGACAGGCTCAACGCCAGAATTATTAACAACATTCATACTGTAGTTTTCCATTCTTATATTGTCCAACATGACTTCCAATATCTACGTCTTTAATTGTCAGTCAATATTTGTGGATTTATTTCTCAAGCTATTTTTCTAACAAAATTGAATACATACGTTTTGTGTCAGTATTTGAAATAATTTTGATGTAAATTCACGTAATTTACAATAGATTGGAGTTCACACAGTTTGTTCGCTGATGTGTGACTTGCATTACTTGATGCTAATCCTATAGAACAGTCATATATATAAAAACAGTTTAGACAGCACATATCATTCGCTGGAGTAGTTTTTGTATACCACACATCAGATGGACATATTCCAGGCAACATTCAGTATATGCAGCTGGCAAGTGGTTATAGGAAAAAGTTCACGCCCAAAGGAAAACATTCTCGTCCACAAGAAAAACTGTACACGCGCCGCTACGGTTCAAACTGACACGCAAGCGAGACTTGAAAGTGTTGGGTGTGGTGGACACAACAAACTAAGCGGGAACAGCTTTCTACTTATTACTCGTACTTGGAGATGCACACACACATTTACTCCACATACATTTCAAAAGCAAGTTTACCTGAGATTCGCGCCTTCTTCGCCACATTCATACATAAGTTTGTCTGGCTGGGCATTCACAAACTCCTTCAGATATGACCTCTCCAGGGCTGTCCAGAGCTGTTGGTCTGTGTATTGTTCAAAGGGGTCAACATTCATTCGTAGACTTCCTGAAAATGTGACTGGGTCCTGGTGAGTAAAGTACACACATGGTCAGTGTTATTGGCAACCTCATGTAACTAGATGTAATGTAAACAATATAAGAATTATCGGGAGCCTAATGTAACTAAATGTAAACAATATTAGAGTTTGTTGCAGTCTAATTTAACTAAATGTAAACAATATTAGAGTTAGTGGCAGCCTAATGTAACTAAATGTAAACAATATTAGAGTTAGTGGCAGCCTAATGTAACTAAATGTAAACAATATTAGAGTTAGTGGCAGCCTAATGTAACTAAATGTAAACAATATTAGAGTTAGTGGCAGCCTCATGTAACTAAATGTAAACAATATTAGGTAGTGGCAGCCTAATGTAACTAAATGTAAACAATATTAGAGTTAGTGGCAGCCTAATGTAACTAAATGTAGACAATATTAGAGTTAGTGGCAGCCTAATGTAACTAAATGTAAACAATATTAGTTAGTGGCAGCCTAATGTAACTAAATGTAAACAATATTAGAGTTAGTGGCAGCCTCATGTAACTAAATGTAAACAATATTAGAGTTAGTGGCAGCCTCATGTAACTAAATGTAAACAATATTAGTTAGTGGCAGCCTTATATCCTGCTGAAGTCATACTGTAAACAATATTAGTTAGTGGCAGCCTCATGCAACTAGATGTAATGTATACAATATAAGAATTAGCAGCAGCCTAATTAACTAAATGTAAACAATATAAGAATTAGCGGCAGCCTTAAAAAGCCTTCATCGCACCAGGTTTTATCCCATATGGCTCGGTCTCTTTCCGCAGCGCCGAAAGCGTCGCACAAAGCACGAACTCCGTAGCTTTTAGCGACGACCCACAGGAGTCTCCGAAACATTTAACTCGTAAACCGAAGGGCGCGGCCCGGAATCGAACCCACAACCTTCGGAGCACGAGTCAAACGGCTTGACCACTTCGCCACAGCCTAATGTAACTAAATGTAAACAATATTAGAGTTAGTGGCAGCCTAACTTAACTAAATGTGAACAATATTAGTTAGTGGCAGTCATATGTAGTTAAATGTAATGTAAACAATAATAGTGTTAATAATAGCCTGATAACTGAATTTCAATTAAACAAAATTGGATTAAGAAACAGCCTGACGGGAAGACAGAGAAATAGATATGTGGATGGATTGGCCACAAGGTAAATCCTGCTGAAGTCATACTGTTATATTATACTGTTATATCCTGCTGAAGTCATACTGTTATATTATACTGTTATATTCAGCTGAAGTCATACTGTTATATTATGCTGTTATATCCTGCTGAAGTCATACTGTTATATTATACTATTATATCCTGCTGAAGTCATACTGTTATACTGTTATATCCTGCTGAAGTCATACTGTTATATTATACTATTATATCCTGCTGAAGTCATACTGTTATATTATACTGTTATATCCTGCTGAAGTCATACTATTATACTGTTATATCCTGCTGAAATCATACTGTTATATTATACTGTTATATCCTGCTGAACTCATACTGTTATATTATGCTGTTATATACTGCTGAAGTCATACTGTTATATTATACTATTATACTGTTATATCCTGCTGAAGTCATACTGTTATATTATACTGATATATCCTGCTGAAGTCATACTGTTATATTATACTGTTATATCCTGCTGAAGTCATACTGTTATATTATACTATTATACTGTTATATCCTGCTGAAGTCATACTGTTATATTATACTGTTATATCCTGCTGAAGTCATACTGTTATATTATACTGTTATATACTGCTGAACTCATACGGTTATATTATGCTGTTATATCTGCTGAAGTCATACTGTTATATTATACTATTATATCCCGCTGAAGTCATACTGTTTTTACTTTTATATCCTGCTGAAGTCATACTGTTATTTATACTATTTATCCCGCCCGAAGCATATGTTATATTATACTGTTATATCCTGCTGAAGTATACTTTTTATACTGTTAATCCTGCTGAAACATACTGTTATATTATACTTTATATCCCGCTGAAATATACTGTTATATTATTGTTATATCCCGCTGAAGTCATACTGTTATATTATACCATTATACTGTTATATCCGCTGAAGTCATACTGTTATATTATACTGTTATATCCTGTTGAAGTCATACTGTTATATTATACTAGTATGCTGTTATATCCTGCTGAAGTCATACTATTATACTGTTATATCCTGCTGAAGTCATACTGTTATATTATACTGTATAGTAATCCTGCTGAAGTTACTATATCTGTTATATCCTGCTAAGTCTATGTAATTTACTGTTATATCCTGCTGAAGTCATACTGTTATATATACTGTTATTATCCTGCTGAAGTCATACTGTTATATTATACTGTTATATCCTGTGAAGTCATACTGTTATATTATACTGTTATATCCTGCTGAAGTCATACTGTTATATTATACTGTTATATCCTGCTGAAGTCATACTGTTATATTATACTGTTATATCCTGCTGAAGTCATACTGTTATATTATACTGTTATATCCTGCTGAAGTCATACTATTATACTGTTATATCCTGCTGAAGTCATACTGTTATATTATACTGATATATCCTGCTGAAGTCATACTATTATACTGTTATATCCTGCTGAAGTCATACTGTTATATTATACTGTTATATCCTGCTGAAGTCATACTGTTATATTATACTGTTATATCCTGCTGAAGTCATACTATTATACTGTTATATCCTGCTGAAGTCATACTGTTATATTATACTGTTATATCCTGCTGAAGTCATATCTTATTATATAGTCTGTTATATCCTGCTGAAGTCATACTGTTGTATTATACTGTATATATCCTGCTGAAGTCATACTGTTATATTATACTGATTATCCTGCTGAAGTCATACTGTTATATTATACTGTTATATCCTGCTGAAGTCATACTGTTATATTATACTATTCTATTATACTGTTATATCCTGCTGAAGTCATACTGTTATATTATACTGTTATATCCTGCTGAAGTCATACTGTTATATTATACTATTATACTGTTATATCCTGCTGAAGTCATACTGTTATATTATACTGTTATATCCTGCTGAAGTCATACTGTTATATTATACTGTTATATCCTGCTGAACTCATACTGTTATATTATGCTGTTATATACTGCTGAAGTCATACTGTTATATTATACTATTATATGTTAATCCTGCTGAAGTCATACTGTTATATTATACTGTTATATCCTGCTGAAGTCATACTGTTATATTATACTATTATACTGTTATATCCTGCTGAAGTCATACTGTTATATTATACTGATACATCCTGCTGAAGTCATACTGTTATATTATACTGGTATATCCTGCTGAAGTCATACTGTTATATTATACTGTTATATCCTGCTGAAGTCATACTGTTATATTATACTGTTATATCCTGTTGAAGTCATACTGTTATATTATACTAGTATGCTGTTATATCCTGCTGAAGTCATATGTTATTATACTGTTATATCCTGCTGAAGTCATACTGTTATATTATACTGTTATATCCTGCTGAAGTCTACTGTTATATATACTAGTATCTGTTATATCCTGCTGAAGTCATATGTTATATTATACTGTTATATCCTGCTGAAGCCATACTGTTATATTATACTGTTATATCCTGCTAGTCTACTGTTTATTATACTGTTTATCCTGCTGAAGTCATACTGTTATTATACTTATATCCTGCTGAAGCATACTGTTTATTATACTGTATAGCTGCTGAAGTCATACTGTTGTATTATACTGTTATATCCTGCTGAGGTCATACTATTATACTTTTATATCCTGCTGAAGTCATACTGTTGTATTATACTGTTATATCCTGCTGAAGTCATACTGTTATATTATACTGTTATATCCTGCTGAAGTCATACTGTTATATTATACTGTTATATCCTGCTGAAGCCATACTGTTATATTATACTGTTATATCCTGCTGAAGTCATACTGTTATATTATGCTGTTATATCCTGCTGAAGTCATACTGTTATATTATACTGTTGTATCATGCTGAAGTCATACTGTTATATTATACTATTATATCCTGCTGAAGTCATACTGTTATATTATACTGTTATATCCTGCTGAAGTCATACTATTATACTGTTATATCCTGCTGAAATCATACTGTTATATTATACTGTTATATCCTGCTGAACTCATACTGTTATATTATGCTGTTATATACTGCTGAAGTCATACTGTTATATTATACTATTATACTGTTATATCCTGCTGAAGTCATACTGTTATATTATACTGATATATCCTGCTGAAGTCATACTGTTATATTATACTGTTATATCCTGCTGAAGTCATACTGTTATATTATACTGTTATATCCTGCTGAAGTCATACTGTTATATTATACTATTATACTGTTATATCCTGGCTGAGTCATACTGTTATATTATACTGTTATATCCTGGCTGAAGGTCATACTGTTATGTTATACTATTATACTGTTATATCCTGCTGAAGTCATACTGTTATATTATACTATTATACTGTTATATCCTGCTGAAGTCATACTGTTATATTATACTATTATACTGTTATATCCTGCTGAAGTCATACTGTTATATTATACTGTTATATCCTGCTGAAGTCATACTGTTATATTATACTATTATACTGTTATATCCTGCTGAAGTCATACTATTATACTGTTATATCCTGCTGAAGTCATACTGTTATATTATACTGTTATATCCTGCTGAAGTCATACTGTTATATTATACTATTATACTGTTATATCCTGCTGAAGTCATACTGTTATATTATACTGTTATAAAATGCTGAAGTCATACATGTTATATTATATACTGGAATCTCTGCTGAAGTCATACTGGTTATATTAGTACCATTCTACTGTTTATATCCTGCTGAAGTCCATACTGTTATAGTATACTATTATACTTATATCCTGCTGAAAGTCATACTGTTATATTTATACTGATACACCCTGCTGAAGTCATACTATTATACTGTTATAGCCTGCTGAAGTCATACTGTTTATATTATACTGTTATATCCTTCTGGAAGTCATTACTATTTACTGTTTATACCAGACTGAAGTCATACTGTTTATATTATACTGTTATATCCTGCTGAAAGTCATACTGTTATAGGTATATACTGTGATGCATGTTATATCCTGCTGAAGTCCATACTATTATACTGTTATATCCTGCTGAAGTCATACTGTTATATTATACTAGTATGCTGTTATATCCTGCTGAAGTCATACTGTTATATTATACTGTTATATCTTGCTGAAATCATAATGTTATATTATACTGTTATATCCTGCTGAAGTCATACTGTTATATTATACTGTTATATCCTGCTGAAGTCGTACTGTTAAATTATACTGTATATCCTGCTGAAGTCATACTATTATGCTGTTATATCCTACTGAAGCCATACTGTTATATTATACTAGTATACTGTTATATCCTGCTTAAGTCATACTGTTGTATTATACTGTTTTATCCTGCTGAAGTCATACTGTTGTATTATACTGTTTTATCCTGCTGAAGTCATACTATTATACTGTTATATCCTGCTGAAGTCATACTGTTGTATTATACTGTTATATCCTGCTGAAGTCATACTATTATACTGTTATATCCTGCTAAAGTCATACTGTTGTATTATACTGTTATATCCTGCTGAAGTCATACTGTTGTATTATACTGTTATATCCTGCTGAAGTCATACTGTTGTATTATACTGTTATATCCTGCTGAAGTCATACTGTTGTATTATACTGTTATATCCTGCTGAAGTCATACTGTTGTATTATACTGTTTTATCCTGCTGAAGTCATACTATTATACTGTTATATCCTGCTAAAGTCATACCGTTATATTATACTAGTATGCTGTTATATCCTGCTGAAGTCATACTATTATATTATACTAGTATAGTGTTATTTCCTGCTGAAGTCATAGTGTTATATTATACTATTATACTGTTATTTCCTGCTGAAATCAAGGCATGTCCAGTGCGTTATATTACCTGTGGCAGGATGGTCAGTTTGCTTCTGAGATCATGAAGACCTATGTCCGAAATGTTGATACTATCGATAGTGATCGAGCCAGCAACAGCCTCGATGATTCTGAACAGAGACACCGTCAGTGATGATTTGCCTGCTCCTGTCCGTCCAACTATACCAATCTATAGAAAATGTGTAGATGAAATAAAACATTATGTCCGCAGAGTAGCCGAGAACATCAAAGTATAACTTTGCTCTCTACAAATGTTCCTCAAGTATAGTTTGCTAAAAATAGAGGGGACTTAAAATTTATTGCGTACAATGTTATTTTTCCAAGTCAGAACAAATTTGCATCATCATCATCATCATCATCATCATCATCATCATCATCATCATCATCATCATCATCATCATCATCATCATCATCATCATCATTATCATCATCCAGTGCCTCGCCGGCTGGCGTCGGCGATGATGCTTCTTCACATATTGCTATCTCCGACGGCATGAATCAATCCGTGTGTTGATTCCCCCTCCGTGCCATGACACAAGACTGTCAAGAATCTTCTCCCACTTTATTTCTGTAGCTCTCAAGTTCCTTAAGCGTTTTACATATCTAATTAGGGAACTCGGTGGCCATGTTTTTATGGCGTCTGCCTCATACTCAGAAGGCGATGAGTTCGTTTTAGAACTCCAATATTCGGCGCTCGAGTGCAGTTTTTGCGTCGGCGACCCAGGTGGAGCAACGTACTTCCTGTTCTGTGCGCCTGTGCGATGCTTTCGGTGACCCAGGTGGTCACTGGAGCAACGTACTTCCTGTTCTGTGCGTCTGTGCGATGCTTTCGGCGACCCAAGTGGTCACTGGAACAACGTACTTCCTATTCTGTGCGTCTGTGCGATGCTTTCGGCGACCCAGGTCGTCACAGGAGCAACGTACTTTCTGTTCTGTGCGACACTTTCGGCGACCCAGGTAATCACTGGCGAAACGTGGTGTCTGCCCTGTGCATCTATGTGACGCTTTCGACAACCCAGGGAATCACTGGAGCAAAGTGGTGTCTGCCCTGTGCGTCTATGCGACGCTTTCGACAACCCAGGGAATCACTGAAGCAAAGTGGTGTCTGCCCTGTGCGTCTATGCAAAGCTTTCGGTGACTCGGGTAATCATTGGAGCAGCGTGATGTCTGCTCTGTGTGTCTGTGTGACGCTTTCAACGACCCAGGGAATCAGTGGCGCAACGTGGTGTCTGCTTAGTGCGTCTATGCAACGCTTTCGGCGACCCAGGTAATCACTAGAGCAACATGGTGTATAGTCTGTGCGTCTATGCGATATTTTTGGCGACCCAGGTAAACTCTGGAGCAACGTGGTGTCTTATCTGTGCGTCTATGCGATATTTTTGGCGACCCAGGTAAACTCTGGAGCAACGTGGTGTCTTATCTGTGCGTCTATGCGATATTTTTGGCGATCCAGGTAAACTCTGGAGCAACGTGGTGTCTTATCTGTGCGTCTATGCGATATTTTTGGCGACCCAGGTAAACTCTGGAGCAACGTGGTGTCTTATCTGTGCGTCTATGCGATATTTTTGGCGATCCAGGTAAACTCTGGAGCAACGTTGAGTCTGCTCTGTGCGTCTGTGCGACGCTTTCAGCGTCGAGTGCTATACAACGGAGTGTCCTATCTGCGTGACGCTTTCGGTAGGTGATCAACCGATCTGCGCAGAGAGACTGAACTAGAAGGGGGAAAAAAACCCTGCTGGAATGAAGTCGAACCTCTCACCTTTTAACATCCTGAATGTTTCTATTTATACCTGTGATTATGGTAGTCCCTTAGCAAATAATGCTGTTCGGAATACGAAGTGTTTGGCCATAGATTCTAGGTCGCGACATATGAGCTGGATTGACTAGTTCCCATCCTCGTCGCGATTTCTTCCCAGTCGTTTTCTAGAAAATTCTCAACATGATCTGGTACCCATATCTATGAGACTCGGGCGACCCATATATCATATAATCAAGTTTGATGGCTCAACTTCAGAAGAGTTTGAAATCAAGAGTGGAGTTAAGCAAGGTTGTGTACTATCCCCCACCCTCTTTGGGATATACTTTTCACTTCTACTGAAATATGCCTTTCGTGATCAGGATGACGGTATATACATTCACTCACGCTCAGATGGTGGCCTCTATAATGCTCAGAGATTGAAGGCCAAGACCAAAATTAGCAGGGTACTAATCAGAGAGTTGCTTTTTGCGGATGATGCTGCGATTACGACCCACTCTGAGGAAGAATTACAACATCTACTATCTGCATTCTCCAATGCCTGTTCTGAATTTGGTTTAACAATTAACAAAAAGAAGACACAGATTATGTCACAAGGTGCACATGGTGTACCATCAATCTTTATTGACGACGCCGAACTGGAGATAGTAGACCATTTTACATATCTAGGATCAGAGGTAAATAGCAAATTATCCCTCGATCAGGAAATCAACATCAGGATTGGCAAGGCAGCAACAACAATGAACATGTTAGCAAAAAGAGTCTGGGAGAACAGGAAGCTTACTGCCAAAACAAAAGTCCTCGTCTACCAAGCCTGTGTCCTTAGTACTCTTCTTTATGGCAGTGAAACCTGGACAACTTACTCACGCCAAGAGAAACGTTTAAACAGCTTTCATATGCGGTGTCTGCGAAGAATACTTGGTATTAAGTGGCAAGACAAAATCACAAATACTGAAGTATTGGAAAGATCAGGTTGTGTGACGGTGTATTCCATGCTCAGTCTTCGTAGACTTAGATGGATAGGACACGTTAGGAGGATGGATGATGGTAGAATACCAAAGGACATCTTTTTTGGTGAATTACAGACGGGTAGGAGATCTCAGGGTCGGCCTCTACTACGATACAAAGATGTGTGTAAGCGGGACATGATTGATACAGGCATTGATAATGCACATTGGGAGCACGTCGCCGCTGAACGTGTTGCATGGAGGGCAACTATCAGAAATGGAATAAAGACAAAGGAGAAAATGATTGCAGATAAAGCACACACAGAGCGTGAGAGACGTAAGATGGTGCAAAATGGTGGAAGTGACCATGTTTTCACATGCACCTACTGTGGGCAAACATTTGCAGCAAGAATTGGCCTTACCAGCCACACTCGCCACCGCCATGGATCGTAGTTATTAAGCCTTTTTGAAGCGCAATGTACCAAACTATCGTCTGTCAAGACGGAAAGGTGCCAATTATATATATATATATATATATAGTATATATATATATATATATAATATATATATATATATATATAGATATATATATATATATATATATATAATATAACTAGCTGACCCGGCCCGGCTTCGCCCAGTCCCTGGTGGGGAGCATCTCATTTAATTCATATAAGTAGTCATATAAGTTCTCGTTCCCGTTACCGACTATCTGTCTGTCTGTCTGTCTGTCTGTCTGTCTGTCTGTCTGTCTGTCTGTCTGTCTGTCTGTCTGTCTGTCTGTCTGTCTGTCTGTGTCTGTCTGTCTGTTTGTCTATCTATCTATCTCTGTCTGTCTGTCTGTCTGTCTGTCTGTCTGTCTGTCTGTCTGTCTGTCTGTCTGTCTGTCTGTCTGTCTAATAGACCCATCCTTCTGTCTCTCCCTCCGTCTATACCTCCCTCCCTGTCTGTTTGTCTATCTATCTATCTATCTATCTATCTATCTATCTATCTATCTATCTATCTATCTATCTATATATCTATCTATCTATCTATCTATCTATCTATCTATCTATCTATCTATCTATCTATCTATCTATCTATCTATCTATCTATCTATCTGTCTGTCTGTCTGTCTGTCTGTCTGTCTGTCTGCCTGATCCGGCCCGGCTTCGCCCAGTCCCTGGTGGGGAGCATCTCATTTAATTCATATAAGTAGTCATATAAGTTCTCGTTCCCGTTACGTCTGTCTGTCTGTCTGTCGTCTGTCTGTCTGTCTGTCTGTCTGTCTGTCTGTCTGTCTGTCTGTCTGGCTGTCTGTCGTCGGGTGTGTCTTCTATCTATCTATATTATCTATCAAATCTTATCTTACTATCTATCTATCTTTTTCTATCTTCTGTCTGTCTGTCTGTTTTGCCCCTTGTCTTCCTGTCTATTCCTGGTCTGATCTTCCGTCTTCTAGTCTATCTATCTATCTATCACTATCTATCTACCTATCTATCTATCTACTATTTTTCTCTTTGTCTTCTGTTATCCCTATCTTTTATCTATCTATCTATCTTATCTATATATCTATCTTCATCTATCATCTATCTATCTATCTATCTATCTATCTATCTATCTATTATCTATAATCTATCTACTGTCTGTCTGTCTGTCTGTCTGTCTGTCTTTTGTCTGTCTGTCTGCCTGCCTGCCTGTCCTGTCTGTCTGTCTGTCTGTCTTTTCTGTCTGTCTGTCTGTCTGTCTGTCTGTCTGTCTGTCTGTCTGTCTGTCTGTCTGTCTGTCTGCCTGCCTGACCCGGCCCGGGTTCGCCCAGTCCCTGGTGTGGAGCATCTCATTTAATTCTGAGTAGGTAAGAATCCGCTCTGCCTTCAAAATGTTGACGTGAAGATTTTCTTCCTGCAGCTGCTTCTGTATTTGTTGATCAGTAAGCTCCATTTTTAGCCGCTTGACCACCCATCTGACTGTGTTTGAATCAGTGTTTCTGATTCTGGTGTCTTGGTCCTCCTTCCTCTCACAAGTTTTGTGTTCGTCTGTGGGTAGTCGTCGCTCTTCTTATTGGTAGTTTCATTGACTGTAGGTTCAGATACTTTATTACAGCTTGCATGCAGACTCTCCAAAGGCAGGTTCGTCTTCTTGATAGTCTGGTCGGTTTTCTCACTATGCATCTTGGAAGCTGCTTGTTTCTTTGTGCTATTACGACGTGCCATTTTCCCCCGTATCAGGCTGCTTGAAATGTGTAAGGCGTCTTGGCTTGATAGCGCTGAGAAGTGCTGTCAAGCGAATCGTGCCGATATGATGGCGGAAAACACTAAAGATGCGATGATATTGTTCAACATCTTTTTAGATAACTTATTAAGTATAGAAAGATGAGTTACAATGTTATGCATTATGCATTATTTTTATGAAAACTTTGAAAATGCCTTACAGATTGTATCATTATTTATTGATACACATATGCCGGTACATAACTATGGACAAAGAGTTTATAAATCTTTGAAAACGATGCCACAATATGACTATAAGTTATACAGAAAAGTTATGCCCCTTGAAATAACTTTTACAGAGTTAGGTCCCCTGAGATATATGAAATTATAATGAAAAATGAAAAATGAAATAATACTGAGTAAGCAGGGTGATTTCACACTAAAAAATATCACAGGTTGGCAGCTCTGGAATGAAAGGAAGACGTGTAGAAAATTTCATCTCAATCGGATGGGCCGTTAGCGAAAAAATAAAGGACATACATATATATTTACTAATACACTTTGTTTTATCTACATATATATAGATATATTATAATATATATCATCATCATCATCATCAAGTGCCGTGCCGGCTGGCGTAGGCGTTCATGGCTCTCCATAGATCTCGGTGTTTTGGTTTTCTGGATCAACTCTGCTGCTGATATTCCTCCATGCCACCGTCTCAATCCATCCAGCATCACTTCTCTTGGTCTACCTCTGCCTCTCTTCCCCTCGATCTTTCCAGTTGTTACGATGTTCTCCAATGCCTCTCTTCTCATCACATGACCGAGGAAAGCTGTTTGTCTCTGTCTTATTGTTGTATATAATGTTCTAGTTTCATTAGCCTGTTTCAGGCAGTCGTCGTTAGTTACTCTGGCAGTCCAAGGAATTCGCAACATTCGTCTCAGGAACCACATCTCTGTTGCTTCTAATTTCTTCTTAATTTGTTCATTTACATTCCATGATTCACTGCCATACAGCAAAACTGGTTCTACATAGCATTTCGAGCACTCTCTTTCTTACATTCATGACAGTGACTTATTGCATAAGATA
>JACEFZ010016177.1:22500-30984 GCA_014155875.1 Cepaea nemoralis | reverse complement strand
GGGGGGCTAATAGCGAGGGACACTGGTAATTTTTTTCCCCGCATATCGTTTACAGGACATAGCTGTCAACATCAGTATATTTCAGCTGATTGTTGATATTGTTTTGGCAAGATTATGCTCAGCAGTTTGTCGTTGCTTTCTGAGCGGCCGGCTCACATTCCCCATAAGATACCAACGCGGCGAGAACCGCTACCGAAGTCGCTAACTCTTAGGCCAGAGAGACCGGCCTTACATTTCCTTATATATATATTACCATTACAGTGGTAATAGGGAAAGATAATCCACATGTAAAAATCAGTCCAGTGTACTAGAAGTAGTGGCATGTATATGGACTACACTTGAGTTCAAAGCGAGCAAAGGAAACCAAAAAAAAATTACATTCAGCTTTTCGCAATCAAAACATCTCTATCATGGCATTCGAGTCTAATCCAATGCAATCCAATCTAATCCAATCTTGAAGGAAGATGTTCAGGCTCCGTCAAAATATCATCCTACCAACATGTTTCAATGAGGCCTACTTGATGTTTCCTTTCAGCTTGTGATGGTGGATACATTGTTGCCTGTTATGCTTCCTGTGTTCCTTCTGAATAATGCTTTGTTGCCTTCATAGCATGCCTGCTCTTTATCGTTATCTTCTGCTGCTTGGTAGTATCAGGTTCCCGCCTCGTCTTATATTGTTTTTCTATCATAAAGGGATTAAACTGTAATATGATATGTGTGGTGTAAATGTAGCATATTTTGTATTGTTGATATAATTGAAATAAAACATATACAAATTATTTGATATATTCGAATTTCTTTTTTGTTTTTATACGCCGGCTGCAGCACAAGCGCCGACTAGAACAACAGCGCAGGGTGCAGGTGGAGGACCAGTGCCGACTACTACAACAACGCAGGGTGGAGGTGGAGGATCAGTGCCGACTACTACAACAACGCAGGGTGGAGGACCAGTGCCGACTACTACAACCACGCAGGGTGGAGGTGGAGGACCAGTGCCGACTACTACTACAACGCAGGGTGGAGGACCAGTGCCGACTACTACAACCACGCAGGGTGGAGGTGGAGGACCAGTGCCGACTACTACAACCACGCAGGGTGGAGGTGGAGGACCAGTGGCGACTACAACAACAGCGCAGGGTGGAGGTGGAGGACCAGTGGCGACTACAACAACAGCGCAGGGTGGAGGTGGAGGACCAGTTGCGACTACAACAACAGCGCCCAATGGACATCCATCTACAACTGACGACAGTAAGCTCATATCTTCATTTGCTTCTCCTCTAGCAATTAGCATGCAGACAGCCACACACTAACACATTCTCGCGGCGTCTAGTGTCATGTGCTTTTGCTACAGTCATGATGGGGAAATATGTCTTGTTATTCGTTGTTATTCAAATACTGACATTTAAACACGCACAAGCACATTGTCAGGGTCTTAAACCTGGCTCGTTATACCTAACACATGTGAGACAGTACAAGTACAATGTGATTTGACTCGAGACACAAACGACACGAAGTTCAATGGATTTATTTACAGATCACATGCAATACGATCTAGTTTAACATGTGATGATCGTTACAATACCTAAGATAGACATCAATACACTTACACACAAACCCACAGCTCACAGTCTATCTCGCAAGATGTACAGGCACTCGACTTTCGGGCACAGAACTACACAAAGCCTTTCTCACTCTCATACGTCCTGTCGGTCCGAGTACCCTCAGCTGTCTGGCTATCTCTTCGCAACGCGCCTTCCCCCCTGAAGTGGCTTCAAGAGGTCTGCGTGCGTCTTGCTTTGTCCTTGCCTGACCGCTGGCTGTCTCGTCAGCCAGCAACCTCGCAGGCAGGTAACTAATACTCGCCTGGCGGGCGTAACGATGTTACGGCATCCCTGCTAGAGACTATTCGCCTGGCGGGCGTAACGATGTACCTGCATCTCTGATGGTAACACTTTAGACTCTGACATGCTCCCCCGGGGCTTCTTCATGAAAGATGTCCTCTTTCATGTAACCTCTATATACATACCGGGTTAATATTTTAACCTTGTCAGAGTCGACCCTTCTGTTGTTATTTACATTGGTATAGAAATACATAAGAATACACATGTTGGCATCGAAACATATCAGAAATGGAAGTTGTATTTTGAGACATGTGGTGTTCAACGTTTAACACTTGCCAAGTTTCATACTCTCGATGGCTGATTACCTTAATTGCATTATTGACCCAGTCAGATCGGTAGTAACAGCTTCCCAAGCAACTACCTCGCAGCCTCTAAACAAAAATAATAATATGCTTTTTGGGACAAAAAACATCTGGCAAGACTGTAATACGGCTTTATACAAGCCGCATTCAACGCTCAAACTCTGACTTCATTTGGCCAGCAGCTCTTGTGTCGGTCTGCAATGTCGGTAACACTGTACCATGCCCAGTTTATTGCTTCCTGGCGTGTTAACAATCTGGCAACAACATGGCTATTTATATACAACACAATCGCATACATTTCAATTTACCGCCCTTTGTGTAATCATGTAATAACAATTAAATGAAAGGGACATAACTTCAAAACTTATCAAATATAATATCTTACAATTATTCTTCTATTTCTCAGCGTCATAGCTTGATGTTTTTCCATACTAGCGAAAAAATGTCGAAAGTATGAATAAATTAATCAAGATATGATTCTAAGATTGCACTAAATGAAAAATATTAATACACAATTCGTGTATTCAAAATTGTTAATACCTAAATATTTTAAAAGCGTCATAACTTTTTAAGCTTTTGTTTGTCGTCTGCTACTTTTGAACTAAATTTCTAAATCATCCGGAAGTACACACGAACAGCTGATGTTGAACATTGTAGAACACACTTGTTCCGGTCTGATGTAGTAATACGGAATGTACAATGTTCTGATAGTTCATGTGTTGGTTGTTTCGCTGGAAAAACTTCTGGATTTCGTTTGACTGCAGTGGTGTAGATGTCAATGTTCAGGTCACACTTTCACACACGGATTTAAAATATCACTGGATATGTTCCAATCGCAGATACCACTGATAAATTGGATAGTTCGCTTGCGGTAAGTTCAGAGCGAATGTGGCACTGTTCTTGTTTCGTAATATATTTACAATTAATATAGTTCCCTTTCTACCACATACTACACACTTATTCACGACAATCACTACGTTAATAATAAAATAAGAAACTATATATATTGGGCATAAACCCTATCACATCACATAGTAGACATACACAGCTTTCGTGAAAAAAAATATTCATTGATGGATGGCTGTGTTGGTCTGAGTGTATTTAACACACTGCACTCAGACATTGGTGCTTATTGGGTCAGTCGGACAACGGGACAAAAGATCGGCAATCGTGTTGGTTCTGCCACCGATATGTCGAACTTCAAAGCTGTAATCTTGGAGCTTAAGAGACCAGCGCGCTACCATTTGGTTGGAAGGTACACCTGAATTGATAAATTTCAATGGACTACTGTCGGACTCAACAATAAAATGACGTCCCAAGAGGAATCTAGACAATTTAGTTATACCCACCACTAGAGCGAGGGCTTCCAACTGTGGTGTTGACCAATTTCGTTCTTTCGGTTTTAATTTTCTGGAGACATAGTACACAGGATGTAGAATGTTATCATGTTCCTGTAACAAGACTGCTCCAATCGCCACGGAGCTTGCGTCTGTGTGTAATCTGAAAGGTAATTGAAGATTGGGCAATTTCAGAATGGGCTTGTTTAAGCTATTATCAGAAAAATAAGATAATACTTTCTGGAATGCAAATTTTAGGCATTCATTGTTTACAATTTTCTCCGGTTGATCTTTCGTTAGTAGGTTAGTAAAAACTTCCGTCAGTTCAGCAAAATCTGGTATGAACTGCCTATAATAATTTATAAGTCCCAATAAACTTCTGACTTGCTTTTTCGTAGTCGGAAGTGAGAGTTTTAGTATTTTGGACACGATGTTATCGTCTGTCGTGACAAAGCCATTAGATATTTTGTACCCCAAGAAGGATATTTCCTGGTAGGCTATGTCTACTTTTGCAGGCTTTACCGTCAGTCCGTGCTGTCTAATCCGTTCAAATGTCTGTTCTAATGTCTTTATGTGGTCTGTCATCGTCTTTGTATGAACACAAATGTCGTCTATATAACAGATGATGTTCGGTATGTCTAATAGTAGAAGTCGTGTCATACGTACGAATGTAGCTGGGGCATTGACAAGCCCAACTGGAAGTTTGCACCATTCGTACAGTCCCCAAGGTGTGGCAAATGCTGTCAGATGTCTGCTCTGTTCGTCTACCGCTATTTGCCAGTAACCTTTAGTCATGTCTACCTTCGTAAAGAAGCTAGAGTCTGTCAGTTCTGTCAGTAGATCTTCAGAGTTGGCCATTGGCTCTAAATCTAAAAGAGTTATCTTATTTAATTTCCTGTAGTCAACACAGAGTCTTATCGTGTTGTCCTTTTTGCGTACTATGACCATTGGAGATGAGAAATGTGATTGGGATCGTCTAATGATGTTGTTTTTCTCTAAGCTGATGATCTCCTGATGTAAGTTTTCTTTGTAATGCAATGGAATGGTGTATGGTCTGCATTTTATGGGTGTATTTGACGTGAGTGTGATGTGATGCTGTACTAATTCTGTTTGTCCTGGGTTGTTGGAAAAGATGGTGTTGTACTGTTGTATGAGGTGTTTGCAACTGTCTGTTTCTGCTTGAGTTAACTTTGGGTTGATTTTAATTTCCTTCAAGCAGTTTGTCGTGTCTAATGCAGGTGTTGGAATTTCGTCACTAACCTCGTCATCTTCATGGTCTATTATCACTGTACAGGCTGTTGTATCGTCTTGTTCGTTGTCTCTACTGTAATATGGTCTTAGCATATTGATGTGGAATATTTTGTGTTTGTCTTTTATTTGAATCTCATAGTCTACAGGTGAAATCTGTCTTGTCACTTTAAATGGTCCTTGCCAAGACTCAGTCAATAAATGTCTGTCACTAGGTAGGAGAAGAAGAACGTCCTGTCCAGGTGTCAACGTTATTGTCCTGTTACCTTTGTCTGCATATTGTCTATATGTCGCACCAGATAATTTTAGTGCATCTTTTGCAATTATACAAGATTTGATGATCCTTTCACGCAATGATGTAACGTATACGTATGATGATATGGGTTTAAGTAATGGAGTAGGTTCAGTTAACATTTGATGATAGATACTTAATGGGCCACGTGGTTTGGCACCATAGATAAGTTCAAAAGGAGAGAAACCTGTACTAGCATGTGGCACCTCGCGATAAGCAAAGAGTATAGCAGGCAAATATACGTCCCAGTTATTGGGATGCTCTTGCATGACTTTTGCAAGCATATGTTTTAAATCACCGTTAAATTTTTCTATTACTCCACTCGAGTGAGGATGGTACAGGGAATTGAAACATTGCTTCATTCCTAACATCTTGGTGAAAGCTTGAGTAGATGCGGCGATGAACTGACTTCCCCTATCTGATTGGATAGTGTCTGAAAATCCTAACCGTGAAAATATATGGAAGAAAACTTCCATTATATCATTGGCAGTTATGTTCTTTAGCGGAATCGCTTCCGGCCAGCGGCTACATAGATCAATGATGGTAATAATATACTTATTCCCTCTGGTTGTTATCTGATTAAGAGGGCCCACTATGTCGACAGATATTTTCTCAAAAGGTCGACTGGCTAAGTCAGTAGTTTGTAACTTTGCCTGTGGGTGTTTACCTTTCTTTACTAGTTTTTGGCAGATGTCACAACTTCTGCAATATTGCTTAATGTCATTGCAGAATTTTGGCCAATAAAACTGTGTTAATAATCTTGATCTGGTCTTAGAGTATGCCATATGCATTGCAAGAGGTATATCATGGGCAAGATGTAAGGCTTGCTTACGATACTCAATCGGCAAAACAGTTTGCTCTGTTGTGCTGTCACCTCTGGTATAATACCTGGTGAGAATACAATTTTTCAAAGCAAAATGCCATCTTGCATTTTTGGTTACCTTTGGCTTTCGGCCGATCAAATTAAAATATTTCAACAATGAAGGATCAGCCTTTTGGGCTGTTACAAAAGTCTCCTTCATGGTTTTAGGAGGTAGTAATACTGGGCTAAGCATTTCTATAGCCTCAGTTTGGTTAATTTCATCTTGCACTCTAGCAGTAGCTCTGGTTACTGCGTTCACACATTCAATGATATCAGATGGTGATGAAACAGTATTATCAATGATGTCATGAGATCTTAGTGCTACATTAGCTACCATACATTCATTTGGTGGTACAACATTATCAATGATGGCATTTGATGGTGATGATGTTATGCTCTCATCAATACAAAGAGATGTTATGTCATGAGATATATTATTCACCTCTGGTAAATTTCCAATGATAATATCACACACAGGGTTTGTTAATGCAGCGCATTTTACTTTCCCAGTGAGAAAAGGTGTTTGAATATATGCCCATGCTAGTGGGTATTTTTCAATATTGCCAGAGAATGTTCTGCATGTTACGTGCCTGCCTGTATAGTCTGTAGGCATTATGAACGTTCTCTTTAGTCCAATAAGTGAACTCCCAGTGTCCCGAAGGACTGTAGCAGGCTTGCCATTCACATATCCCTGATGGATGTTTATTCTGCCTTTGGAATCTACTACCAAATTAGCTTCTTCATTGGCAATAGGAATGGCGTGGCCGCATGTCAAAATGCCATCTTCATAAAAAGTATTACAAACAGTACATTTATTTGCGTTAAACATATCAAAAGCCTGTGCTGAGTTCACAGGGTGTTTCTCTGATTGTTCTTCATCTGATGATGAACTATCAAATAAGGCGGCATTTGCTTTCTTGATCATTTGCCTACCTTTACAATCATGGCGATAATGTCCGTACGCCTTACAGAGGAAACATAAACGCAAATTTCTAAAGGATTTACGCTCCTTATCTTGTCTGTTTACGATGTTCTGTAGATATGTCAGATATGCGGGGTTCTTGTCACACATCTCGCCTTGATGGTGTGAAATTTTACAATATTTACAATGCATGTACTTCTCAGATGTAGGCTTATAAGGTTTTTGCCTACTATAGGGGTTGTCATAGTTAGCCGATGCTACAAAGTTTGTATCAGTAGCTTCACTGGCAAAACAATGTTTGTTGGCTGTGTAATAAGCCGAACCACGTCTCTCAATCTGCTCTACACTCGTACATTCATTCTCTTGCAAACATTTTGAAAATGCTGATGGAATGGATGAAATGACTTTATCTCTGATGATAAGATCTTCTAACTTCTGATAATCTTTATCTATTTTAGCTGCTGAAGTCCATTTGGTGAATATGTCTCGGACTAAGCAGAGGTAGTCAGAGAACGTTTGAGTCGGTTTGGGGCTCAACTTGCTGAATTGTTCTCTGTAACCTGCCTCATCTAACATAAAATGTGCCATAATCTTTGATTTTAGATAATGGTAATCTTTTCTGAGGTCTTTGGGGATAGTCTCTATGACCTTCAGAGGTTCCCCTGATAAAATTCTCATATAAATAATATTCCATTCAGACAATGGGACCTGGTAATGGTCCATTAAAGTCTCAAAATTTTGGGTGAAGGCTGCAATGCAGTCACCCGAGGTATAATTTCTTACGATACCTTGATATTTCTTGTACTGGTTTTCTTTCTCCAGTCTCTCAGATTTCTTAGACTCTTTGTTTATGGCAGTCTCAGTATCAAGTTGTTTCATTTTCAGTTGCAATTCCAGCTCTTCTCGTTTACTCTGAGCTGTTGTCTCCGCCCTCTTCAGTTCGCTCTCTAACTCTGCTTGCTTTGTTTTTTGCAGATAGTTCTGCTTCTGCTTGCTTGGCAGCTCTTTCAGCTGCTCTTTCATCGCGTTCGTTAGCTTTTTCACGAAGGTGTTCAGAGTATTTAGTTTCACTCCACTTTGTCAGATCGTCACCTGTTAACTTTAACTTTAAACCCATCTCGATGAAATCATTTAATGAAGACATGATGGAAAATTTAAATGCAAATGAAATATCAGACACACAATTTGTTACAAGTTTAACAACTTGTAACAAATTGTGTGTCTGATATTTCATTTGCATTTAAATTTTCCATCATGTCTTCATTAAATGATTTCATCGAGATGGGTTTAAAGTTAAAGTTAACAGGTGACGATCTGACAAAGTGGAGTGAAACTAAATACTAATTGTAAAGCGAACAATTTACAATTGTGTTCTACTTACAATATGTGCCTAAATTTGCATCCGAAAGTATATAGAAAGAAAAATATACTCAAGTGTACTGGATGCGGTGGAGAACGGTTGAAATTCGGGTTAGGAACTGTAGGGTCGCTACTTCGAAACACAAATGACCTCTACGGCAAGGGTTTCAGATGGCACAGAAAACCTGCTTTGTTTTTGGAGGAAAATAAATTAGCGTCTATTTGATGTGGTGTGTATGCTTGTCACTAAGTTTTGATTAG
>JACEFZ010016177.1:0-15000 GCA_014155875.1 Cepaea nemoralis | reverse complement strand
ATTGGACTGCCAGCGTAACTAACATCCACTGCCTGGCAGAGAACTATACATACAACTGTAATGAAGTGACATACAATGCCCTTTGAATATGTCATGAAAAGAGAAGCAGAGACAAATAATTATCTCTGGACATGTCATGAAAAGAGAAGCAGAGACAAATAATTATCTCTGGACATGTCATGAAAAGAGAAGCAGAGACAAATAATTATCTCTGGACATGTCATGAGAAGAGAAGCAGAGACAAATAATTATCTCCGGTCATGTTATGAGAAGATAATCAGAGACAAAGATCTTTGGCCATGTCATGAGAAGAGAATCAGAGACAAACAAAGATCCCTGGAAATGGCATGCGAAGAGAAGCACTGGAAGACGCAGTGAGCACTGGGAAGATCAGTGCTAGAAGATGTTAAGGAAGAGGCACACCACAAGAAATTATGCTTGATGGCCTCGGGTGAAGGCATGTAGGAGTCACTGCAATTTGGCACAATGTACAGTCTTACACAATGCATAGCTTTAATGTAAGTCTTACACAATCATTATCATCATGATCAAGTGACCTACCAGCTCTCGTAGGCTTTCTTGGCTCTCCACAGATCTCGGTCTTTGGTGTTCTGGATCAGCTCTGCTGATAATATTCCACCATGCCACCATCTCAATTTATCCGGCAACATTTGTCTTACACAATGCATAGTCTTACTGTACAGTCTTACATAATGTACAGTCTTACAAAATGTACAGTTTTACACAAGATAAAGTCGTACACAATGTACAATTTTTACACACGATAAAGTCTTACACAATGTACAATTGTGCACACGATAAAGTCTTATACAATGCAAAGTCTTACACAATGCACACACATACATAAGGTAAAACGCCACACAGTGTAATGCCTTAGATAATGCATAGTCATGCCACTCACGTTGATTCTCTACTTGTGAAGGAAAGTCAAGGATTATGCCGACTGTATCAACGGGGATGATTGTACCAAACACAATGAGGAACTACAGCCCTTTATTGCTGACGTGCGGGCAATGTTTCCGACATGCAGTAAGTTCTCCTTTGGGTATATTGAATTTACGGAGTCGTTGTATCGCATTGGACAGCAGGTTTCTCTGTCCGCACCACGGTCCACAGAGGTGTCGATTATCGACAACGAAGAAGAAGAAGAAGAAGAAGAAGAAGAAGAAGAAGAAGAAGAAGAAGAAGAAGAAGAAGAAGAAGAAGAAGAAGAAGAAGAAGAAGAAGAAGAAGAAGAAGAAGAAGAAGCAGCAGCAGCAGCAGCAGCAGCAGCAGCAGCACTCACTACGGCCTGTACCCCCTCTATATTTTTTCCCGCGTTTCCATCCTGTTTCAGGATATTACGGTCAACACCAGCATCTTTCAGCTGTATGTTGATTCCTAGGCTAGATTACGCTCATCAGCACGCCACGACTTTCTGAGCGACCGGCTCCATACTCTCGTAAGTAACTGGCGCGACTCGAACCCCTTCAAGTTCTCGTGCGCTCACGTCAACCATGAGAGTATTCGGAGTTACGGAGAAAGCTGCTAACTCCTCAGCCAGGGAGACCCTCCTCTATATAAATAAGTAAATTGCTGGACCCTTGTACGGGCCTTGATGGCTATTGGATATATAATCATCATAATCATCAAGTGGCGTAGGCGTTCCTGGCTCTCCAGAGAACTCAGTCTTTAGCGTTCTGGATCAACGTTGCTGATGGTATTCCTCCATGCCACCGTCTCAATCCGTCTTGCATCATTTCTCTTGGTCTGCCTCTGCCTCTCTTCCCCTCGATCTTTTCAGTTGTCACAATGTTCTCCAATGTCACCTTTCTCATCACTTGACCAAAGAGGCTGTTTATCTCTTTCTTCTTGTTGTATATGATGGTCTTTTTTCATGCCTCTTTCAGGCAATCGTTGTTACTTACTCTGACAGTCCAAGGGATTCGCAACATTCATCTCAAGAACCACATCTCCGTTGCTTCTAAGTTCTTAATTTGTTAATTTTCATTCCAAGATTCATTGCCATACAGAAACAATCTGTTTCTATATAGCATTTCAGCACTCTCTTTCTTAGATTCATTAATATTAACTTATTTCATAACATACTATTCATTTTCTGAAATTTGGCTTTTGCTTGCCCTATTCTGCTCTAAATCTTTGTTGCACATCTGCCATCTGATGTTATAAATGCTCCTAGGTATTTAAAATTATCCACTTTGTTAAGTATTTTTCCTTCCATTTCAATGTCACATTTTGGGGTCACCATTTTCTTTGATATCATGATTTTTACTGTTTTCTTGATATTCAAGGACAGTCCTTTCCTTGCCCTCTCTGTTACTGCAATGTCCAGCAATTGTTGTAGGTCTGTTGCATTATCCGCCACTAATACTGTGTCATCTGCGTAGCGTATAATGTTTACATAATAATCTCTGATTAGTATTCCTGGCTTCTATTTGATCTCTCACATTATTACTTCGCTATATAGGGAGAATAGATCTGGTGACAAGACACACCCCTGTCGTACTCCTAGCTTTATCTGTTCGTAACTACCCCCTTTATTTCCCATTTTAAGTGCTGCTACTTGGTTCCACTAAATAATATTTATTATTCTTAAATCTTTCCCATCAATGTTGGTATCTTGCAAAATATGGCGCTAGTCGCATATTGTATACAACAATCTGCACTTGACGCTGATGTGGTCAGTATAATGCTGGCCACGTCTACTTTCTAAGACATGTCCTAGTACCTATTCAATCAATGAGACTGGATGATTTTAAGCCTACGCTTCGGCGCGAATTCGAACCTTTGTCCACGGCATAGGCAGCAAGCACGCTAACCACAGCAAGGCCGCGACTGCCGAGTGGGTCCCAGTTGTCGTTCTCAATCCACTTTGAGGTTTCGAGGGAATACTAACATTTGCTCTGAAAAGGATATTCATTATCATGATCCTTGACGAACTTTCTTCTTCATATCTAGCAATTTCTACCAACATATCCAGTTCGTGTGTTGATTCCCTTCCATGCCACGTAACAAGACTGTTAAGAATCCACTCACACTTTCTTACTCTTTATTTCTCTTGCATCAAATCTTTCCAGTTGTCACAACATATTCCAGTTTGTCTTCTGAGAACCATGTTATGATCTAAATGTTATCATCTAAGAAGGATGTTATGTATCTAAGTGTTGTATTCCAATAAGGATGTGATGTATCTAAATGTGTTCGTCTAAGGATGATGTTATGTATCTAAAGATGTCAACTCATGGTTTCCTCAGGTGGTTGCATCGCTAAAGTAACGCTGATGTTGCTGATGTTGCCTTTAATCGCATCTCTACTGGCCAGACAATAACAACATCCTCAAGCTGCCCCATGACAATCGGTAACAACGAACGGAATATTAGTTCAGATATGTGTGTCTCATCTCATCTCATCATGTTCCTCTTGTACCTTGCGGTGTCGAGGTGAAGTATAGACTTCGTGAGAGTGCCCGGTTATGGGCTTCATATATCGACATTCCCATGGATTCTGTTATTCCCTCCGTCCAACGTTTACGTGGTCGGCCTCTTCCTCTGTTTCCATCTGGTCTGTACATCATTGCTTGTTGTGGCATGCTGTTGGCTGATAGCCTACTTGCATGGCCAAACCATTTGACTTGCTGCTTTCTAATGATATGTGTGTGCTGATTATTATTTAACCGCCATGCTGTTTGATTGACAATCGACACAAAAATAACATATAATAGCAAAGCGACACACGCTCTCTTAACTGCAACTTCACTGACATTTAGACCTGCTGTCAACGTTCCTTACTTATTAATTTCCAAAGTGATATCTGCCTGTCTATCCATCTAACTATCCATTTATATCAATGTTCTCAACCGGTGGGAAATTTACCCCCACCCCCTTCCCCCAGGTGGAATTTTAAAGTTTAGTGGGTAAGATTATTTCAAGATCGCATTAATACAAGAACCGATTAATTGGTATTGTTTTTCCCCTCCACATTTTACAGTTCTGTACTTCTCACCCTACTAAAATTCGTTTTGTAACGTATGTAGACCCACAAATCACGTTTTATGTTGACGTCAAGGCTTGTTCTAGTATGTGTTATTTAATGTAGCTTCCATTTTTACGTATACTGTGTAGGGGCGGTGAAGGGGTGGAATTTATGGGGTGGAAATACGAAAAGGGGGGGGGGGAGCGAGGTGACATTATGAACATATGGTGAAGGGGTGCATGGGCCAAAACAATGTTGAGAGCCACTGATCTATATGACATTAGCACAAGCTGGGAATCTAGGAGGAGGCAGTCACTGCTGCATTCCGCTGGCTGCAGGATAGCCTGCACATATATGTGAAGGTAACGGACTCACAGAGCATGCTGGGCAGAAAGAAGACATATATTCTTCCCGCAGAGTGGCAAGTTTCAAGACACGAAGCATTCTTGGGATCTTTTACCCTGGACTCGCTGGTGTGTTGGGAAGGAGCAGGCGTTTACATTGATTGGATCTCCATCTCTGTGTTGCGTATTGGTGCACAATAAGGCAGATCAGGTCAGGGTCCTTTGGGATCTTGCGTTTAATGTGGAAGAACATATAAACCATTATTGCCTGGAGAGAATGGTGCGTCAGGAGGTGACTAGAGGATCTAGACCAGTGATCCTCAATCGGTAGGGAATTCCACCCCCACCCATGTGGGAATTTTAGGGTTTCAAAGGGGGAGGGGGGAGGATTACGTTTATTTCAATATCGCGCTAATACAAGAACTGATTACTTCATATTGATTTTCCCTCCATATTTTACAGTTCTGTACTTCTCGCCCTTCTTAAATTCGTTTTATATCGTAAGTAGACACAGAAATCACATTTTATGTAGACGTCTAGACTTGTTCTTGTATGTGTTATTAAATTTAGCTTCAATTTTTACGTATACAATGTACGGCGGGGGGGGGGGGGGGGGTAATTTGTAGGAGGAAATACGAAAGGGGGCGGTGGAATTCTGAACATATGGTGAAGGGTTGCATAGGACAAAAAAGGTTGAGAACCACTGATCAAGACGATTATTATGATGGAGTACGTATGGGAATGAGCCGTGTGCTGTGATGTTCGTTCTTGACTCAAAGCAACAAGCAACAAGACATGCGAACAACGGATAATTATACCCACAACCTCTAGTCAACGCTTCACGGCAAAGGCAATAGGATAAAAGTAGAAGAAGAAGAAGAAGAAGAAGAAGAAGAAGAAGAAGAAGAAGAAGAAGAAGAAGAAGAAGAAGAAGAAGAAAGAAGGATGAAGAAGAAAAAGAAGAAGAAGAAGAAGAAGAAGAAGAAGAAGAAGAAGAAGAAGAAGAAGAAGAAGAAGAAGAAGAAGAAGAAGAAGAAGAAGAAGAAAAAAGAAGAAGAAGAAGAAGAAGAAGAAGAAAGAAGAAGAGAAGAAGAAGAAGAAGAAGAAGAAGAAGAAGAAGAAGAAGAAGAAGAAGAAGAAGAAGGAAGAAGAAGAAGAAGAAGAAGAAGAAGAAGAAGAAGAAGAAGAAAAGAAGAAGAAGAAGAAGAAGAAGAAGAAGAAGAAGAAGAAGAAGAAGAAGAAGCGGAGAAGAAGAGGCTTAGGAAGCAGAGGGAGAAGATGCATGCATGCATGCATGCATTCATCCATAAACCCATCCATCCAACCAAACCCACCTACCTACCTATCTACCTACCTACCTACCTACCTACCTACCTACCTACCTACCTACCTACCTACCTAACTGCCTGCTTGTTTACCTACCTACCTACCTACCAACCTACATACATACATACCGTCTGTATCCCTACCAGCATATCTGTTAATCTAACAATGTGGTATTGTATGTCGTTCCTTGTGTGAATCAATTACCTTCTGTCTTTATCTTTGTCTTACATTGTGTTTGTTTTACACTGTCTTACTTCTTATGCCTTTATGCATGTGTCGCTGTCAACGCTAATAATACTGATCACACTTACTCATAAAATAGATGACGCATCTGTGATATGTACAGTATATAATTTTTTTTTAAACCTGGCGTCGCGATTATTATAATCATCATCTATAGCAGTTCGATACATTGTACAACATGCCACAAGTAACGGATCACAACATTTAACATATTTTGGGTACATTTAATGTCCTTTACAGGACGTTGCAATCACCCCCCCCCCCCCCACACACACACACACTCCTATTGGGTGTTTGTGGTTTGTGATATACTAGGCAAGTTTATATTCAGTAGTTTGCCATTGAGCTTTGAACGAAAACTCATCATATAAGTCCAATTAACTTGCAAGAGAGTTAGCCCACAATGCCGGTGTCAGAAGAGAAAGTATTGCCGCTACATTGATAAAGAACAACACACAATTCGTAATCTAAAGTTTGTCATGTAGCAAAGCCACGTAACACATAAGTCATAAACTAAAGATCGGCAGAAAACCGCATAAATCATGAACACAGCTACAATAAACACTTAAGCTTGCATCGACAGAACATCGTCGTCATGGTGATATGGCAGGTCCTTGCAGAATGTGGCTCTCATCAAAAGCTTACCAGAAATTCTCGATCTGTCGTTAGTTCTCATTTACGCGCAACCATACAACATGCAAACATTTAAGTTTATCCATACAACATTCACGCATTTATGTGTATCCATACAATATACAATCATGTAAATGTATCCATACAACATACAAGCACAACGTACAAACATTTACATGTATCCATACAATATACAAGCATTTACACGTATCCATACATTATATGCACAATTACATGTATCCACACAATATATACACATTTACATGTATCAACAAAATATATACATATTTATATGTATCCACACAATATATACACGTTTAAATGTTTCCACAAAGTAGAAAGAAAAGTTAGTTGCATATCCTTTACAGGACGTAGCAGTCAACACCAGTAATTTTGGCTGTTTGTACTTCCTTGGCAAGTTTACGTTCAATAGTTTGCCAGTGATTTCTGAAAGACTGACACTCACACCACTGCATAACAATTAACGCAAGCCGGTCTGCTGCCAACTCACTCGCAGCTGTGTTCCAACGTGGTATGCCGGCTTACAAATTGCATTCGTAACCACTTTTGCCATTGCGCCGGCGAAAGAAAAACGAAAACATATATTCACACGATATACACCAGTACAGCTGCACCCACAAAACACACAACACACCCGTAAATTTACGCATACAATATTCAAGCACATAAACACGTACATTGGCATATTAAAATCACATAACAGTCATGTGAGGCATAGTTCCAGAAAGAAGAGGAGGGGTGGGGGAGGGGGGGGGGAACGACGTACAAAGAAGGACGCAGAACAATAAAGACACACTGAGCGTGATCATGCACGAGACAAGGGGACTGTCGAATGATGGAGAACTGTTTCGGCAGGCCGTGGTGTGTGCGGCTTTCTGCAAACCATCTGGTACATGATGATATGAATGTTAGATTATCTGCTGAAATATATACGTTTACAATTGTATTATTCATTGCTGCGTTATGTCTCCTTCTATGACTCAATGAGTATCTTCAGACTCTTTACCTTTTCAACATTTCTATACTTTAATTGCAACAATGTCTATACATTTTCAACATTTCTATACTTTAATTACAACAATTTCTATACCTTTTCAACATGTCTATACTTTAATTACAACAATTTCAATACCATTTCAATATGTCTATACATTAATTACAGTTATTTATATGGCTGTGTAATATGTCTATACTTTAATTGCAACAAATTATATACATTTTTAACATTTATATAATTTAATTGCAACAATTTCTATACCATTTCAACATTTCTATACTTTAATTTAAAAAATTTATATACGTAATCGACATTTATATTCTTTAATTATAAGACATTATTTTGCTGGTCGACGTATATTTTTTTTTTATTCATAATTTTTTGCTTATTTATATATTCATTTATTTATATATTAATGTGTTTGTTTATATTCATGTGTTTTTACAGCATTTCCATTTTATTATTATATTTTTAAATTTACATTTTTATTTATTGTTCGGGCACTTCTTTGCTTTGCTTAGTTTCTAAAAATATTTAAAATTGTTTTATCTAGCTATATGTCTGTTTATTTGCTTCCACATTGCCTAACATATATATACTTTTTTCTTGTTTATCTGCTTCTCCTTCTTGTCTTTATATGTTTATTTACATAATTAATTGTTGTTTTCCTTTTTATGTATTTGCATTATGTATTAAGCAACAGGAATGCCTTAAAGATGGAGTGCAAATATGTAAACAATTATTCCCTTCAGTTCTGCTTGCCCGTTCTTCTTGAATTGAACATCTCGAATTAAGTCACACGTGTTAATTTAGCACTAGATAGTTAACCATTTGAGGAGAGGTAGAGACATAACTGCAACGGCTTTGAAACAATAAAATTTGTAACAATAAAATCATAATGACTACATAATGTGTATGATTTCATAATTTTTGGTCTTTCGTCTGGTCTTCCGTCCATCAGTTCATTCATCCGTCATCTGCCTGTCTGTCTCTCTGCCTGTCTTTCAGTCTGTCTGTCTGTCTGCCTGTCTTTCTATATGTCTGCCGGTTTTTCTGTAAATCTTTATCTCTGTCCGTCTTACTGTCTGTCTGTCTACCTGTCATTCTGTCTCGGACTGCTGGCTGTCTTTCTATCTGTCTGCATGCCTTCCTGTCCATTCGACCGTCCACTACTCTTGTTTCCCCTTGTCCGACACACATTTCCTAAATCTTATATAAGAAGCCAAGAAAGATCTGAGGAAAGAAAGCTTGCAGTGATACAGAAGTTTCACTGACAGGCGATAACCAGTTTAGTTCGTACTTTAGGCTCTTTGTTGACCAAGAAAAGGCATTCGATAGGGTAGATAGAAACAAGCTGTGGGAAATCCTTAAACAATATGGAGTGAGTACACATCTAACAAACCTATGTAGAAGTTTATACAACAACAGTGAATGCACAGTCAGAGCAACTGGAGGACACTCAGAACCCTTCACCATAAGATCTGGAGTACGACATGGGTGTGTCCTGTCCCCTCTCTAGTTCATAACATATATAGACAACATATGTAAAGAAACCAGCCAAGCAGAGACAGCAAGAATACCGCATGACGAGAACACAGAAGAAGAACCATCTGCAAATCTAACCATTAGAGAACTCCTGTTTGCGGACGACCAAGCACTAATAGCAAAATCAGAAGCTGAATTACAAGACCACATGAATAGTCTAAACGAAATGTGTAGAGAACATAACATGAAAATTAGCACAAGCAAAACAGAGGTAATGACTATAACTAAAGAAGAACAAACAGCAACAATTCACCTAAACGAACATCCCTTGAAACAAGTAAAGAGCTTCAAGTACCTAGGAAGTATAATATCATCAAATGGCAGATCAGAAGACGAGATCGAAAATAGGTGCAATAAGGCAAATCAACTCATTGGACAAATGGCACCAATACTAAAGAACAAACATGTATCAATAACTACTAAGAAAGCACTTTACAACACAATCTTCCTACCAACTCTGTGCTACCAATGCCAAACCTGGACAATGACAGAAAAAGAGAAAAGAAAAATCACAACAACAGAAATGAGGTTCCTGAGAAGAATACTCAACGTATCAAGAAGAGATAAGATCAGAAATGAAGAAATCAGGACTAAAGTGGGGGTTAAAGCTGCTCTAGATATTATTAGAAAGCAGCAAGTCAAATGGTTTGGCCATGCATGTAGGCTACCAGTCAACAGCATGCCACAACAAGCAATGATGTACAGACCAGATGGAAACAGAGGAAGAGGCCGACCACGTAAACGTTGGACGGAGGGAATAACAGAATCCATGGGAATGTCGATATACGAAGCCCATAACCGGGCACTCTCACGAAGTTTATACTTCACCTCGACACCGCAAGGTACAAGAGGAACATGATGAGATGAGATGATTTAGGCTGTTCTTTTCTAATGTTATCTTGGACAATTAGCAGACACGTGAGGAATTGTGTAGAAGCTGCGTTGATGAGGGTCTATAGAAGAATGAAGAGAGCTCCGATGAGAAAAAAAACAATGAAGATATCTTGAAAGAAATTTAATCACACAGAGAACCCGATGAAAAACAACAATTAAGATATCTTAAAAGAAACTAAATCATTCAGAGAACTCCGATGAGAATGAAAAATGAAGGCATCCTGAGAGAAGTTAAATCACACAGAGAACTATGATGAGAATGAACAATGAAGGCATCCTGAAGGAAGTTAAATTACACAGAGAACTCGCATCAAAACAAGACAGTCCACTTTCTGCGGGCAAATCATGACATGTCGGAGCTGAAGTATGTCGTCGCAACGGAAAGGTTGGAGGTTGGAGAGGCAGGAGCTTCGTGGGCTAAGAAGAAGAAAAATATAGAAACTCTAACCCTAAATCTCTATAACACTTGCGTTCAAGGCAGATATGAGGACTCCTCAATAACACTAGCATTCAAGGTAGATATTATTGACTCCTCTATAACACATATAATCACGACACATATAATGACTCTGGTATAACACATATATTCAAGGCACACATGATGACTCCTCTATAACACATATAGTCATGCCAGATATGATGACTCCTATATAACACTTAAATTCACGCCAGATATGATGACTCCTCTATAACATTTAAATTCACGCCAGATATGATGACTCCTCTATAACACATATAGTCACGCCAGATATGATGACTCCTCTATAACACATATAGTAACGCCAGATATGATGACTCCTCTATAACACTTATATATACTTATAAACACTTATATTATATCATGCATTTGGATGGGTTGGGGTGTGTGGGCTTTGGTGGGTAGTGGTATTTGTGGGTGTTGGTGGGATGTGTGGATGGATGTGTTGGGGTGAAAGTAGGGGTGTTGGAATGGGTGTGGAGGATGTGTGTATGGGTGGAGGATATGTGTATGGGATGGATGCAGGGGATGTGTGTTTATGTGGGTGGAGATGTGTGGATGGTTTGAGGAAGTATGTGTGGGAGGCGGGGTTGTGTGGGTAGGGGATTGTGTTGGGTGGATTTGGGATGGAAGGGCGGGTGGGGAGAAGTGTATGCTGTGTGGGTTTGAGATATGTGTGCGGTGTGTTGGTGGGGGATGTGTGAATGATGTGTGGGTGGAGGGTATGTTTGTGGTGGTATGGGTGGAGGATAGTGTGTGGTGTGGGGGATGTGTGTGATGGGTGTGGGGAATGTGCGTATGGGTGGGGTATATGTGTGGGTGAGCAGGGGATTGTGGTGGTTGGGGGAAGTATGTGGGGGAGTGTGGGTGGGAGATGTGTGTATGTGGATGGGGAATGTGTGGGTGGGGGTGTGTGAGTGGCTTAGGGATGTGTAGGTGGGTGAGGGAGTTGTATGTGTCGGGGTGGGATGTGTGAGTGGGTGGAGGATGTGTGTGGGGGTAGGGGTATTGTGATCGAAAGATGTTTGGTTGGGAGTGGGTGGGTGGGGGTGTGTGGGTGCGTAGTGGAGGATGTATGCGTGAGTGAGTGTGTGTTGGTGGATGGGTAGGGAATGCGTGTGTGGGTGGGGAGTGGTGTGTTGGTTGGTGATATTGTGTGGGTGAGGTATGTGTGTGTGGGTGGGGGATTTTTGTCGTGTGTGAGTGGGGGTATGTGGGGTGGATGGGTAAGGGTATCTGTGTGGTGTGGTGGGAATATTGTGTGGTATCTGGGTGGGGGATATGTGTGTGGTGTGTAAGTGGGGATGTGTTGGTGAGGGATATGTGTGTGGTGCGTGGGTTGGGAATAGTGCGTGGTAGGGGGTGTATGTGATGTGCGGGTGGGGGATTGTGTGGTGGGGGATTAGGTTAAGGCATGTGTGGGTGGGTGGAAGTTGTATATGTGGGTGGTGGGGTGTGTGTGAGTGGATTGGGGATGTATGGGTGGTTAGGGAGATGTGTGTGTGTGTGTGGGGGGGGGGGGGGGTAGGGACATGTCAGTTGGTGGGGATGTGTGTGTATGGTTTGGGGATGTGTGAGTGGATGTGCGATGTGTGGGTTGGTGGGGGATTGTGTGTGTGGGTGGGGAATATGTTGTGGATGGAGATGTGGCTGGGGGATTGGTGGTTTGAGGTGTGGGTGGGGAGAGGATGTGTGGGGTAGGATGTGGATGGGCGTGGGATGTGTGGGTTGGTGGAGGAATGTTTGTGGGTGGCGAGTGTGTTTTGGTTGGGGGATCAGGTGAGGGCAGTGTGTGTGGGTGGGGGATGTGCGGGAGGGGGATGGGTCGGTTGGTGGGGTATGTATGTGTCCCTTGGTGTGCGTGTGTGTCGGTAGGTGGGGGTGTTTATGTGTCCCTTGGTGCGCGTGTGTGTGGGTAGGTGGGGGTGTGGGTGGGGTGATGTATGGATAGGTGGGAGATGGGCCTCATAACATGGTAATTAGCCTTGTTTATGTTTACAACATTCATTTCACAATGTTTATTTTTCTTCCTATGTAAATGTATAATGCTCTCGATGAACGAAAGACGAGTGATTGGAAAGGCCGAATGTAAGACGGGCCTGCGCGCCAAATTTGTGACCCTAATAAAGTTGATTTGATTTGATTTGATTTGATTTATTCACGCCAGATATGATGACTCCTCTATAACACATATAGTCACGGCAGATATGATGACTCCTCTATAACACATATAGTCTTGGCAGATATGATGACTCCTCTATAACACTTATAGTCTTGGCAGATATGATGACTCCTCTATAACACATATATTCACGCCAGATATGATGACTCCTCTATAACACATATAGTCACGGCAGATATGATGACTCCTCTATAACACATATAGTCTTGGCAGATATGATGACTCCTCTATAACACTTATAGTCTTTGCAGATATGATGACCCCTCTAGTTAGTTAGTTAGTTAGTTAGTTAGTTAGTTAGTTAGTTAGTTAGTTAGTTAGTTAGTTAGTTAGTTAGTCGCGGTTCCAACCTCACGGCAACGGGTCGTCCCCATTATGCTCCGTTCATGTGCCAGTTAATATCACACAAAATGCTCCTCACTGCCCAATGTGAAAAGTGGAACAGACAGGAGTCTCGGCAAGTCAACAGCCCGCATAGGTATACTGTGCATAATGCGACGACAGAATGAAAACACAAATGTTCTCCAAGAAGAATACATTTCATCGTCAATGGAATCGGTAGTCACCAGAAAGACTTCATTGACTCGGGTTTTATCCCACATGACTCGGTCTCTTTCCGCAGGGCGACCCGCCGAAAGAGCCGCATAAAGCACGAACTCAGTAGCTCCAGCGACGACTCTCATAAGTCTCCTGAAAAATGCACTCGTGAACCGAAAAGGCAAATCAGTCAATTCAGCGACAACCGGTCATTGTTCCGACATGCAGTTGACTGTGCAAACAACAGCGGACAGATGTAAAAGCATTCCATATGAATTTCACAGCTCACAGTGTCGTGCCAGGCACTCGCTCAGTAGCAGGGCGACGGAACCATTGATGACTCCTCTATAACATTGATATTTAAGGCAGATATGATGACTCCCCTGTACCAGTTACATCACCTATTTTAGAGTTAATGCAAGCACACAGCATCCAATGTATATAGAAAGTTAAGAAGGAAAGGGCAGCAGGTTGAAAAGAGGAAAGTCGTGGATGGGTGAAACCGAAGACACTCTTCAACAGGTGTGTTCACTTAAGGCGTGGGTACCAGTGCAAAAAAATCGGTGTACCGCAAAGAAACATGGACTGGCCAATACTTAAATTTTCATAGCTTCGCACCTGTCCAGTACAAACGGGGCTTAGTGAAGACCCTGTTTGACCGTGCTAGGAAGATACTCACCCAGGATACACTGACGGAAGAAATTGAAACTCTGAAGAATGTCTTACACCTGAATGGGTACTCCACAGGATTTATAAAGCGCCACTGCCAACAGCCGAAACCAGAATCAGACGTACCTACGGTCCCTAAGCTCAAGGTGTTTATACAGCTTACCTTTCGAGGGGATGACGTAATGCAATGCCTACAGGACCTGCTTGTTACAGCAGTTGGCCGAACATTCTGTGCTGCAACTCCAGTTATTAGGTACAAAACCACACCTATTCCCACCCAAGCAATAAAAGAATCTACCCATCAGTACGCCACATCAAATTGTATTTATAAATTCACATGCAGGTGCAAGTCTACCTACATTGGCCGAGCAGAGAGGCAGTTACACAACAGGATTTTTGAACACGTACCAAACTGGGTTGACAAGAAACTACACACAAGCGATGGGATCATGGGAAGTGTGACACACCACAATTATAAACTTCCGGCGTCGTCCATTGCACGTCATGTCTTGGAAACCGGTCATGTCATTGAAAGGGACAGCGCTTTTCGCGGGTTGTTTCGTACTCATAATAGTCGTTTGTTAAAGTTTGCATCAGCGATAATGATCCAACTGCACAAGCCAATTTTGTGCAAACAGAAAGACATGATAGTCAGTTTAAAATTACCATGGTAAACAACTGATATTACTGTGTGAATATGTGAATATTTCAGCTTGAACGATGATTCTAATTATTTTACTCTACATTGTGTAGCATCTGCAGTAAGTACCTGACGAGATGCAGCGAAATGTGCCAGGCAATAAATCGTACTATATATGGTTTGTGTCTTCGTTATTCAAACAGAGTTCTGTACGCCCTTTTCGTTTGCATCCAACTAGACAAAAGATGCAGACAAGAAAATTCGGTTGCTGTCGAGGTGGGAGTACAAGCGTTGATCTTCAAGAATTCTTTAGAGGGAAATGCTGTCATTTACACAGATGGGTCGGTTGTTCGATGAGTGAGAAGTTCAAGAGCCTTTACGGAGAGAGAATTGTGAAGGAAGATTCTGGTGCTTTCTCTTTAACCACAAGTAGCCTGACTATGGAAGTCACGGCAGTAAATAAAGCAATTACATGGGTCGAGACACAGACATTCCTCG
>JACEFZ010016176.1:0-17000 GCA_014155875.1 Cepaea nemoralis | reverse complement strand
CAGAGAGAAGGGGGGGCGGGAAAAACGGGGAAAGAAAAAAAAACCCAAGGGGAAAAGTGGGGGATCAGAGAAAAAAGGGAAAAAACAAGGGGGGGTGGGGGATCAGAGAGAAGGGGGGGGGGATCAGGGGGGGGCGAAAGAAATAAGCAGGGGGGGGATCAGAGAGAAGTGGGGAACAGAGAGAAGAAACAAGGAGTGGGGTACCAGAGAGAAGAAATAAGGAGTGGGGGAACAGAGGCATGGGGGAACAGAGAGAAATGAGGGATCAGAGAGAAGTGGGGGATCAGAGACAAGTGGGGAATCAGAGATAAGTGGGGGAATCAGAGAGAAGAAACAAGGAGTGGGCAATCAGAGAGAAGAAACAAGAATTGGGGGATCAGAGAGAAGTGGGGGATCAGAAAAAAGAAACAAGCAGTAGGGGACCAGAGAGAAGTGGGGGATCAGAGAGAAGTGGGGGAACAGAGAGAAGAAACAAGAAGTGGGGGATCAGAGAGAAGTGGAGGATCAGAGAGAAGTGGGGATCAGAGAGAAGTTGGGGGATCAGAGAGAAGTGGGAGATCAGAGAGAAGTGGGGATCAGAGAGAGGAAACAAGAAGTGGGGGATCAAAGAGAAGAAACAAGAAGTGTGGGATCAAAGAGAAGAAACAAGAAGTGGGGGATCAGAGAGAAGTGGGGGATCAGAGAGAAGTGGGGGAACAGAGAGAAAAATCAAGAAGTGGGGGATCAGAGAGAAGAAACAAGCAGTGGGGGATCAAAGAGAAGAAACAAGAACTGGCGGATCAGAGAGAAGTGGGGGATCAGAGAGAAGAAACAAGAAGTGGGGGATCAGAGAGAAGAAACAAGCAGTGGGGGATCAGAGAGAAGAAACAAGAAGTGGGGGATCAGAGAGAAGAAACAAGAAGTGGGGGATCAGAGAGAAGTGGCGGACAAGAGAGAAGTGGGGGACAAGAGAGAAGTGGGGGATCAGAGAGAAATGGGGGATCAGAGAGAAGTGCGGGATCAGAGAGAAGAAACAAGAAGTGGGGGATCAGAGAGAAGTGGGGAATCAGAGAGAAGTGGAGGATCAGAGAGAAGTGGAGGATCAGAGAGAAGTGGGGGATCAGAGAGAAGAAACAAGAAGTGGGGGATCAGAGAGAAGTGGGGGATCAGAGAGAAGTGGGGGATCAGAGAGAAGAAACAAGAGTGGGAGATCAGAGAGAAGTTGGGGATCAGAGAGATTGGGGAAACAAAGAGAAGTGGGGGATCAGAGAGTAGTGGGGGATCAGAAAGAAGAAACAAGAAGTGGAGGATCAGAGAGAAGTGGGAGATCAGAGAAAAGTGAGGGATCAGAAAGAAGTGGGGGATCAGAGAGAAGAAACAAGAAGTGGGGGATCAGAGAGAAGAAACAAGAAGAGGGGGATCAGAGAGAAGAAACAAGAAATGGGGGATCAGAGAGAAGTGGGGGATCAGAGAGAAGTGAGGGATCAGAGAGAAGAAACAAGAAGTGGAGGACAGAGAGAAGTGGAGGATGAGAGAGAAGTGGGGGATCAGAGAGAAGAAACAAGAAGTGGGGGATCAGAGAGAAGAAACAAGAAGTGGGGAATCAGAGAGAAGAAACAACAAGTGGAAGATCAGAGAGAAGTGGGGGATCAGAGAGAAGTGGGGGATCAGAGAGAAGTGGGGGATCAGAGAAAAGTGGGGGATCAGAAAGAAGTGGGGGATCAGAGAGAAGAAACAAGAAGTGGGGGAATAGAGGGAAGACATAAGCAGTGGAAGATGAGAGAAAAGTGGGGGATCAGAAAAAAGAAACAAGAAGTGGGGGATCAGACAGAAATGGGGGATCAGAGAGAAGCGGAGGATCAGAGAGAAGTGAGGGATCAGAGAGAAGTGGGGAATCAGAGAAAAGTGGGGGATCAGATAGAAATGGGGGAATTAGAGAGAAGAAACAAGTGGGGGATCAGAGAGAAGTGGGGGATCAGAGAGAAGAACCAAGCAGTGGGGGATCAGAGAGAAATGGAGGATCAGAGAGAAGTGGGGGATCAGAGGGAAGAAATAAGCAGTGGGGGATCAAAAAGAAGTGGGGGACAAGAGAGAAGAAACAAGCAGTGGGGTATCAGAGAGAAGTAGGGGATCAGAGGGAAGAAAGAAGCAGTGTGGGATCAGAGAGAAGTGGGGGACAAGAGAGAAGAAACAAGGAGTGGGGGGTCAGAGAGAAGAAACAAGGAGTGGGGGACAATAGAGAAGAAACAAGGAGTGGCGGATCAGAGTGAAGAAACCAGGAATGGCGGATCAGAGAGAAGTGGCGGATCAGAGAGAAGTGGGGGATCAGAGAGAAGTGGGGGATCAGAGAGAAGAAACAATGAGTGGCGGATCAGAGGGAAGAAACAAACAGTGGGGGATCAGAGAGAAGTGGGGATCAGAGAGAAGTGGGGGATCAGAGAAAAGTGGGGGTCAGAGAAAATGGGGGAATCAGAGAGAAGAAACAAAAAGGGGGGGATAAAAGAGAAGGGGGATCAAAAGAGAAGTGGGGCATCAGAGAGAGGGGGGGGTCAAAAAGAAGTAACAAGAAGTGGGGCATCATACAGAAATGGGGGATCATAGAAAAGTGGGGGATCAGAAAGAAGAAACACGAAGTGGGGGATCAGAGAGAAAAAACAAGAAGTGGGGAATCAGAGAGAAGAAACAAGAAATGGGGGATCAGAGAGAAGAAACAAGAATGGGGGATCAGAGAGAAGAAACAATAAGTGGGGGATCAGAGAGAAGTGGGGGATCAGAGAGAAGAAACAAAAGTGGGGGATCAGAGAGAAGTGGGGGGATGAGAGAGAAGGGGGATCAGAGAGAAGAAACAAGAAATGGGAGATCAGAGAGAAGAAACAAGAAGAGGGGGATCAGAGAGAAGAAACAAGAAATGGGGGATCAGAGAGAAGAAACAAGAAGTGGGGATCAGAGAGAAGTGGGGGATCAAGAGAAGTGGGGTCAGAGAGAAGTGGGGGATCAGAGAGAAGAAACAAGAAATGGGAGATCAGAGAGAAGAAACAAGAGAGGGGGATCAGAGAGAAGAAACAAGAAAGGGATCAGAGAGAAGAAACAAGAAGTGGGGGATCAGAGAGAAGTGGGGGATCAGAGAGAAGTGGGGGATCAGAGAGAAGTGGGCGATCAGGGAGAAGTGGGGGATCAAAGAGAAGTGAGAGATCAGAGACAAGTGGGGGATCAGAGACAAGGGGGGGATCAGAGGAAGACATAAGCAGGGAAGATCAGAGAGAAGTGGGGGATCAGAGAGAAGTGGGGGATCAGAGAGAAGTGGGGAATCAGAGAGAAGTGGGGGTTCAGAAAGAAGTAACAAGAAGTGGGGCATCATACAGAAATGGGGGATCATAGAAAAGTGGGGGATCAGAAAGAAGAAAAAAGAAGTGGGGGATCAGAGAGAAGTGGGAGATCAGAGAGAAATGTGGGATCAGAGAGAAGAAACAAGAAGTGGGGGATCAAAGAAAAGTGGGGGATCAGAGAGAAGTGGGGAATCAGAGAGAAGGGGGGGGTTCAGAAAGAAGGTAACAAGAAGTGGGGCATCATACAGAAAGGGGATCATAGAAAAGTGGGGATCAGAAAGAAAAAAAAAGAAGTGGGGGATCAGAGAAAAAAAACAAAAAGTGGGGGATCAGAGAGAGAAACAAGAAATGGGGATCGGAGAAAAGAAACAAGAAGGGAGATCAGAGAGAATGGGGGATGAGAGAGAAGTGGGGGATCAGAGAGAAGAAACAAGAAATGGGAGATCAGAGAGAAGAACAAGAAATGGGGATCAGAGAGAAGAAACAAGAAGGGGGGGATCAGAGAGAAGTGGGGGATCAGAGAGAAGTGGTGATCAGGAGAAGTGGGGGATAAAGGAAAATTTGAAGATCAGAGAAAAGTGGGGGATCAGAGAAAGGGGGGGATCGAGGGAAGACAAAAAGCAGTGGAAGATCAGAGAGAAGTGGGGGATCAGAGAGAAGTGGGGGATCAGAGAGAAGTGGGGGGATCAGAGAGAAGTGAGGGGATCAGAGAGAAGTGGGGGATCAGAGGGAAGAAACAAGAAGTGGGGGGATCAGAGAGAAGTGGGGGGTCAGAGAGAAGTGGGGGATCAGAGGGAAGAAACAAGAAGTGGGGGGACCAGAGAAAAGTGGGGGATCAGAGAGAATTGTGGGATCAGAGAGAAGAAACAAGGAGTTGGGGATTAGAGAGAAGAAACAAGGAGTGGGGGATCAGAGAGAAGTGGGGGATCAGAGAGAAATGGGGGATCAGAGGGAAGAAATAAGCAGTGGGGGATCAGAGAGAAGTGGGGTACCAGAGAGAAGAAATACGGAGTGGGGGAACAGAGGCATGGGGGAACAGAGAGAAGTGAGGGATCAGAGAGAAGTGGATGATCAGAGAGAAGTTGGGGATCAGAGACAAGTGGAGAATCAGAGATAAGTGGGGGAATCAGAGAGAAGAAACAAGGAGTGGGCAATCAGAGAGAAGAAACAAGCTGTGGGGGATCAGAGAGAAGAAACAAGGAGTGGGGGAATCAGAGAGAAGAAACAAGAATTGGGGGATCAGAGAGAAGTGGGGGATCAGAAAAAAGAAACAAGCAGTAGGGGACCAGAGAGAAGTGGGGGATCAGAGAGAAGGGGGGGAACAGAGAGAAGAATAAGAAGTGGGGGATCAGAGAGAAGAAACAAGAAGTGGGGGATCAGAGAGAAGTGGGGGATCAGAGAGAAGTGTGGGATCAGAGAGAAGTGGGGGATCAGAGAGAAGGGGGGGATCAGAGAGAAGAGGGAGACCAGAGAGAGGAAACAAGAAGTGAGGGATCAAAGAGAAGAAACAAGAAGTGGGGGGATCAGAGAGAAGGGGGATCAGAGAGAAGTGGGGGATCAGAGAGAAGTGGGGGATCAGAGAAAAGGGGGGGACAGAGAGAAAAATCAAGAAGTGGGGGATCAGAGAGAAGAAACAAGCAGTGGGGGATCAAAGAAAAGAAACAAGAAGTGGCGGATCAGAGAGAAGTGGGGGATCAGAGAGAAGAAACAAGAAGTGGGGTATCAGAGAGAAGAAACAAGCAGTGGGGGATCAGAGAGAAGAAACAAGAAGTGGGGGATCAGAGAGAAGAATTAAGAAGTGGGGACAGAGAGAAGTCGGGGACAAGAGAGAAGTGGGGGACAAGAGGAAGTGGGGGATCAGAGAGAAGGGGGGTCAGAGAGAAGTGGGGATCAGAGAGAAGGGGGGGATCAGAGAGAAAAAACAAGAGTGGGGGATCAGAGAGAAGTGGGGATCAGAGAGAAGGGGGGGATCAGAGAGAAGTGGGGGATCAGAGAGAAGAACAAGAAGGGGGGGTTCAGAGAGAAGTGGGGGATCAGAGAGAAGTGGGGGATCAGAGAGAAGTGGGGGATCAGAGAGAAGTTGGGATCAGAGAGATTGGGGAAACAAAGAGAAGTGGGGATTAGAGAGAAGTGGGGGATCAGAAAGAAGAAACAAGAAGTGGGGGATCAGACAGAAATGGGGGATCATAGAGAAGTGTGGGATCAGAGAGAAGTGGGGGATCAGAGAGAAGAAACAAGAAGTGGGGGATCAGACAGAAAGGGGGGATCAGAGAGAAGTGGAGGATCAGAGAGAAGTGGGAGATCAGAGAAAAGTGGGGGATCAGAAAGAAGTGGGGGATCAGAGAGAAGAAACAAGAAGTGGGGGATCAGAGAGAAGAAACAAGAAGAGGGGATCAGAGAGAAGAAACAAGAAGTGGGGATCAGAGAGAAGTGTGGGATCAGAGAGAAGTGTGGGATCAGAGAGAAGTGGGGGATCAGAGAGAAGTGGGGGATCAGAGAGAAGTGGGGGATCAGAGAGAAGTGGGAGATCAGAGAGAGGAAACAAGAAGTGGGGGATCAAAGAGAAGAAACAAGAAGTGGGGGATCAGAGAGAAGTGGGGGAACAGAGAGAAAAATCAAGAAGTGGAGGATCAGAGAGAAGAAACAAGCAGTGGGGGATCAAAGAGAAGAAACAAGAAGTGGCGGATCAGAGAGAAGTGGGGGAATCAGAGGGAAGAAACAAGAAGTGGGGGATCAGAGAGAAGAAACAAGCAGTGGGGGATCAGAGAGAAAAAACAAGAAGTGGGGGATCAGAGAGAAGAAACAAGAAGTGGGGGATCAGAGAGAAGTGAGGGACACGAGAGAAGTGGGGGATCAGAGAGAAATGGGGGATCAGAGAGAAGTATGGGATCAGAGAGAAGAAACAAGAAGTGGGGGATCAGAGAGAAGTGGGGGATCAGAGAGAAGTGGGGGATCAGAGAGAAGAAACAAGAAGTGGGGGATCAGAGAGAAGAAACAAGGAGTGGGAGATCAGAGAGAAGAAACAAGGAGTGGGGGATCAGAGAGAAGAAACAAGCAGTGGAGGATTAGAGAGAAGAAACAAGGAGTGGGAGATCAGAGAGAAGAAACAAGCAGTGGGGGATCAGAGAGAAGAAACAAGGAGTGGGGGATCAGAGAGAAGTGGGGGATCAGAGAGAAGAAACAAGCAGTGGAGGATCAGAGAGAAGAAACAAGGAGTGGGAGATCAGAGAGAAGAAACAAGCAGTGGGGGATCAGAGAGAAGAAACAAGGAGTGGGGGATCAGAGAGAAGAAACAAGGAGTGCGGGATCAGAGAGAAGTGGGGGATCAGAGAGAAGAAACAAGGAGTGGGGGATCAGAGAGAAGAAATAAGCAGTGGGGGATCAGAGAGAAGAAACAAGGAGTGGGGAATTAGAGAGAAGTGGGGGATCAGAGAGAAGAAACAAGCAGTGGGGGATCTGAGAGAAGTGGGGATCAGAGAGAAGAAACAAGCAGTGGGGGATCAGAGAGAATTGGGGGACCAGAGAGAAGTGGGGGATCAGAGAGAAGTGGGGGATCAGAGAGAAGTGGGGGATTAGAGGAGAAGTGGGGGATCAGAGAGAAGAAAGAAGGAGTGGGGGCTCAGAGAGAGTGGGGGATCAGAGAGAAGAAACAAGGCAGTGGGGGATCAGAGAGAAGTGGGGAATCAGAGAGAAGCAGGGGATCAGAGAGAAGTGGGGGATCAGAGATAAGTGGGGGATCAGAGAGAAGTGGGGGATAAGAGAGAAGTGGGGGATCAGAGAGAAGTGGGGGAATCAGAGAGAAGTGGGGGATCAGAGAGAAGTGTAGGATCAGAGAGAAGTGGGGGATCAGACAGAAGTGGGGGATCAGAGAGAAGAAACAAGCAGTGGGGGATCAGAGAGAAGTGGGGGATCAGAGAGAAGTGGGGGGATCAGAGAGAAGTGGAGGATCAGAGAGAAGTGGGGGATCCGAGAGAAGTGGGGGATCAGAGAGAAGAAACAAGCAGTGGGGGATCGGAGAGAAGTGGGGGATCGGAGAGAAGAAACAAGGAGTGGGGGATCAGAGAGAAGTGGGGGATCAGAGAAAAGAAACAAGCAGTAGGGGTCCAGAGAGAAGAAACAAGGAGTGGGGGATCAGAGAGAAGTGGGGGATCAGAGAGAAGTGGGGGATCAGAGAGAAGTGGGGGATCAGAGAGAAGAAACAAGGAGTGGGGGATCAGAGAGAAGTGGGGGATCAGAGAGAAGAAACAAGGAGTGGGGGATCAGAGAGAAGAAACAAGGAGTGGGGGATCAGAGAGAAGTGGGGGATCAGAGAAAAGAAACAAGCAGTAGGGGACCAGAGAGAAGAAACAAGGAGTGGAGGATCAGAGAGAAGTGGGGGATCAGAGAGAAGTGGGGGATCAGAGAGAAGTGGGGGATCAGAGAGAAGTGGGGGATCAGAGAGAAGAAACAAGCAGTGGGGGATCAGAGAGAAATGGGGGATCAGAGAGAAGAAACAAGGAGTGGGGGATCAGAGAGAAGTGGGGGATCAGAGAAAAGAAACAAGCAGTAGGGGACCAGAGAGAAATCAAATCAAATCAAATCAACTTTATTAGGGTCACAAATTGGGCGCGCAGGCCCGTCTTACATTCGGCCCTTTCAATCACTCGTCTTTCGTTCATCAAGAGCATTATACATTTACATAGGAAGAAAAATAAACATTGTGAAATGAATGTTGTAAACATAAATAAGGCTAATTACCATGTTATGAAGCCCATCTCTCACCTATCCATACATCACCCCACCCACACAACCCCACTTACCCACACACACGCGCACCAAGGGACACATAAACACCCCCACCTACCCACACACACGCACACCAAGGACACATACATACCCCACCAACCGACCCATCCCCCTCCCGCACATCCCCCACCCACACACACTGCCCTCACCTGATCCCCCAACCAAAACACACTCGCCACCCACAAACATTCCCCCACCAACCCACACATCCCACGCCCATCCACATCTTAACCCACACATCCTCTCCCCACCCACACCTCAAACCACCCTTCCCTTAGCCACATCTCCATCGACAACATATTCCCCACCCATGCACACAATCCCCCACCAACCCACACATCGCACATTCACTCACACATCCCCAAACCATACACACACACATCCCCACCAACTGACATGTCCCTACCCCCCCCCCCCACCCACACACACCTCCCTAACCACCCATACATCCCCAATCAACACACACACACCCCCCACCACCCACACATACAACTTCCACCCACCCACACATGCCTTAACCTAAACCCCCACCACGCAATACCCCACCCGCACATCACATACACCCCCTACCACGCACTATTCCCAACCCACGCACCACACACACACATATCCCTCACCAACACATCCCCACTTACACACCACACACATATCCCCCACCCAGATACCACACAATATTCCCACCCACACAGATACCCATTACCCATCCACCCCACATACCCCCACTCACACACCACAAAAATCCCCCACCCACACACACATACCTCACTCACACAATATCCCCAACCAACACACCACACACCTCTCCCCACCCACACACGCATTCCCTACCCGTCCACCAAACACACTCACTCACGCATACATCCTCCACTACGCGCTCACACACCCCCACCCACCCACCCCCAACCAAACATCTCTCGATCACAATACCCCTACCCACACACATCCTCCACCCACTCACACATCCCACCCCGACACATACAACTACCTTACCCACCTACACATCCCTAAGCCACTCACACACCCCCACCCACACATTCCCCATCCACACACACACATCTCCCACCCACACACCCCCGCATACTTCAACCAACCACCACAATCCCCTACTCACCCACACATATACCCCACCCATACGCACATTCCCCGCACCCATCACACACATCCCCACACCACACACTATCCTCCACCCATACCACCACAAACATACCCTCCACCCACACATCATTCACACATCCCCCACCAACACACCGCACACATATCTCAAACCCACACACCATACACTTCTCCCCACCCGCCCTTGCATCCCCAATCCACCCAACACAATCCCTATCCACACAACCCCGCCTCCCCACATACTTCCTCAAACCATCCACACATCTCCACCCACATAAACACACATCCCCCGCATCCGTCCCATACACATATCCTCCACCCATCCCCCACACCCATTCCAACACCCCTACTTTCACCCCCACACATCCATCCACACATCCCACCAACACCCACAAATACCACTACCCACCAAAACCCACACACCCCAACCCATCCAAACGCATACCCCCACCCACGCACCCCCACCCACACTTATCCCCACACTCACACACATCCTCCACATACAGTCACACTTCCTCACATCTAGACACATACAAAATGTCTCACGTTAGTATTGAAACTAGTATGAAAAAACTCCCATACTTTACTCACACACATACACTGACACTTGTCATGAGCAGTCTCATAAAAGTGTTAAACATGGAGGAAAATGTGTACATAAAATGTATGTGACGTAAAAATAGTGATGCTCTCTCTCTCTCTCTCTCTCACACACACACACACACACACACACACACACACACACACACACACACACATTCACTCTCCCGCTCATTCTTTCACTCTCACGCTCACTCGTTCTGTCTCTCATTCACACTCACTGTAAATGAATTATGGTGGCATATAGTCGGTATGGATTAAGTATTGAAAGAGTTTTCGGTTAAATGTGTAGGGACTCATTGGAGTTTTCAGATCTGGAGGCAGATGATTCCATAAGTGAGCACCAGAATAGGCAAAACATGTTTTGTATAGGTCCAATCTAGGCTTTGAGACATGTAACAAATTTAGGCGCTTACTGTTCATTGCATTAGATTGAATCAGCGGCAGAAGATACTCTGGGGCATTTTGAGATATAATTTTATTCACTAATTTGGCTTTGTTGAAAAGGAAGCGCTTTTGTAGTGGTAGAAGTCTTAGATGACTGTACAAATTATTACTTTCAACGTGCTTTATGCCAGAAACCAGACGAATAGCGCGGTTTTGTAGAGAACATAGTCGTTTTAAATTAGATTTAGGGCAACCATCCCAAACTGTGGAACAGTAATCGAGATGTGATTGGATATAGCATGTATAGAATATTTTTCGTGTGCTTTCGTCCAGGAAGTGCTGAACTTTAGCAAGTTGGTAAACTTTGTGTGCTATTTTCTTGGTAAGAGCGTGAACATGAGAGCTCCAGTTCAAATGGCTGTCTATTAAAAGCCCTAGTGTTTTATGTTCAGTCACATTAACTATAGGTAACGTGCCCATGCGGAGTTCGAGCGGTGATCCAGTTATGGCTAGTGTCTGTAGTTTTTGTCTGGTCGTTATTAGCATGGATTTGGTTTTGCCGATGTTAATTTGCATGCGGTTTTCATTGCTCCATCTAGTAAGATTATCAAGTTCCTTTTGTAAAGAATTCTCTAATTCACTACGGTTTTCTTGACTAGTATATATAGTACAGTCGTCTGCAAATAGATCACAAGTTGTATTGATATATAAAGGAAGATCATTAATATAAACTGCAAAAAGCAGCGGACCTAGTATTGAGCCCTGAGGCACACCAATATTAAGCTGTGTGGGTCTTGATAGACAGTTGTTGAAGGACACGACTTGTTGCCTGTCGGATAGAAATGACGTAATTATGTTCACCATGTTGGTGCTTGTCTTCATTTGCTTTAGTTTTCTAATTAAAATATCGTGATCTACCATATCAAAAGCTTTTTTAAAGTCTACAAACACCGCTCCACAAATTTTACCGTTGTTGATGTTTAAGTGCCAGTTATCGGTCATTTTTGTTAGAGCACTATGGCAAGAATATTTAGGTCGAAACCCAGATTGACTGTTAATTATTAGATCGTTGTTAATTAATGGTGTAACGTTATTTTATGAATGTGTTTTTCTAGTGGTTTTGATAGCGACGATAATAAGGAAATAGGTCTATAATTACCCAAAACGCTATTATCGATTGAGCCATTTTTAATTAGCGGAAACACTTTAGCAATTTTAAAAGCAGATGGAAAGTAGTTTTTGGCCAGGCACTGGTTATATATGAACGTTAAGGACTCACTAATGACTGGTGCAGCACAACGAAGAATTCTATTACTGATACCATCTAGGCCGTGTGAGTTTGTTGATTTGAGGTTCAAGAGATATTTATAAACGTCTGCAACAGACATTAAAGGAATCTCATCGGGAATATTGCTGGTGCACTTCTCCTCACAGAATGATGCCAGTGAACTTAAATTACACGATGAGTCTGGTATTGAAGACTTTAGATTCTCTATTTCTGATTGAAAGAACCAACTGAATTCATCGCATGTTATAGAATTTGGTATTGCTGATTCTGTAGGGCGTTTCTTATTGGTTAGCAAGTTAATAGCCTTCCATATATTTGTACTGTTTGAATTATCTACAATCAAATTTTTGAAATGATCTTTTTTTATCCTACGAATTTCATATTTAACTTTATTCCTTAGTCTGCGGTAATTGATGAAGTCTTTATTTTTGTGTGCTGTATCTCGCTCTCTCATGATTTCCAGCACTTCTCTAGTGACCCATGGGGATTTATGTTGATTTTTGACTCGAACTTCTTTGATTGGCACGTGTTTATCGAACACATTGTAGACTGTCTTCGTCCAGAAAACTAATGCATCGTCCGGGTCAGGAAGTTGGTAAACGTGATCAAGGGCTGCTTTTCTTAAGTCTTGCAAAAATAAATCTTGGTTGAATGCTTTAAAATTCCTAAATTTGATACTTACATGTTTATGTTTAAGAGGTTTGAACCCAATTCTTGACCATGTACAACATACCGGGTAGTGGTCACTAACTGTACAAACAGGAACAGAACATTCAATAATATTATCTGGACAAGTAACATATATATGATCAATTATAGTTGAGGATGTGTCAGTAACCCTTGTGGGACGGTTTATTAGTTGTTTGAAATTGTAAGAAAGAATGATATCGTCCCATATCTGGTTGGATTTAGTAATATCTATGTTAAAGTCACCTAATATCATGACTTCTCTACCTTCTGTAAACACTCTATCCATCATTGTAGTGAAACAGTCATACCAATTGTACCCAGCACACGGATTCCTATATAGGTATAGAGAAGAAACAAGGAGTGGGGGATCAGAGAGAAGAAACAAGCAGTGGGGGATCAGAGAGAAGAAACAAGCAGTGGGGGATCAGAGAGAACAAACGAACGAACGAACGAACTTTAGTTTCAAAGGGCTAAGAATTGGGCACGCAGTCCCGTCTAACATTCTGCCCTTCTATCACTCTCTTTCATACATTATTTCATTCACACATCATTCAAGGCTAACAGAGAACAGTAACAATAAACAAGGAGTGGGGGATCAGAGAGAAGTGGGGGATCAGAGAAAAGAAACAAGCAGTAGCGGAACAGAGAGAAGAAACAAGGATTGGGGGATCAGAGAGAAGTGGGGGATCAGAGAGAAGAAACAAGCAGTGGGAGATCAGAGAGAAGAAACAAGCAGTGGGGGATCAGAGAGAAGAAGCAAGGAGTGGGGGATCAGAGAGAAGTGGGGGATCAGAGAGAAGAAACAAGGAGTGGGGGATCAGAGAGAATGAACAAATGAGCGAACTTTATTTTAAAAGGGTAACAAATTGGGCCTGCAGGCCCGTCTTACATTTGGCCCTTTCAATCACTCATCTTTGACAAACATTGTCAAATGGATTTTGTAAGCATAAACAATGCATATTACGCATGATACATTCACATGGGGAAAAAAAAACATTGTCAAATGAAAGTTGTAAACATAAACAGTGCATATTGCAATGTTGTGAGACACATCCCCCATCCATCCCGCAGCCACCCACACATCCCCCACCCACCCACACATACCTCCATGCACTCACACAGACCCAGGCAAACGTACATGCCACCACCCATCCACTGATCCCCCACCCACACACATTTCCCCACCCACACACACATCCCCCACCCATCCCATAATCGACACGCACACACCCACCCACATATTCTCCACCACCCACCCACACACCTGCAACCACCCAGCAAAACACACATCACAAAACCACACACACATACCTCCGCCAACCCACACATCCCGCACCCTCACAATTTCCTCCCCCCACCCACCCACACACACATCAGCCAACCTACACCCACTCACCCACCCAATATCCACCACCTCTCAACTACACATCCCCCACCTATACACACATCCCCACCCACAAACACATATCCCCACCTGCCCACATATATCCCCCACCCATTCATTGGCACCTTTCCGTCTTGACAGACGATAGTTTGGTACATTGTGCTTCAGAAAGGCTTAATAACTGTCAAATGGCAATAACTACGATCCATGGCGGTGGCGAGTGTGGCTGGTAAGGCCAATTCTTGCTGCAAATGTTTGCCCACAGTAGGTGCATGTGAAAACATGGTCATTTCCACCATTTTGCACCATCTTACGTCTCTCACGCTCTGTGTGTGCTTTATCTGCAATCATTTTCTCCTTTGTCTTTATTCCATTTCTGATAGTTGCCCTCCATGCAACACGTTCAGCGGCGACGTGCTCCCATTGTGCATTATCAATGCCTGTATCAATCATGTCCCGCTTACACACATCTTTGTATCGTAGTAGAGGCCGACCCTGAGATCTCCTACCCGTCTGTAATTCACCAAAAAAGATGTCCTTTGGTATTCTACCATCATCCATCCTCCTAACGTGTCCTATCCATCTAAGTCTACGAAGACTGAGCATGGAATACACCGTCACACAACCTGATCTTTCCAATACTTCAGTATTTGTGATTTTGTCTTGCCACTTAATACCAAGTATTCTTCGCAGACACCGCATATGAAAGCTGTTTAAACGTTTCTCTTGGCGTGAGTAAGTTGTCCAGGTTTCACTGCCATAAAGAAGAGTACTAAGGACACAGGCTTGGTAGACGAGGACTTTTGTTTTGGCAGTAAGCTTCCTGTTCTCCCAGACTCTTTTTGCTAACATGTTCATTGTTGTTGCTGCCTTGCCAATCCTGATGTTGATTTCCTGATCGAGGGATAATTTGCTATTTACCTCTGATCCTAGATATGTAAAATGGTCTACTATCTCCAGTTCGGCGTCGTCAATAAAGATTGATGGTACACCATGTGCACCTTGTGACATAATCTGTGTCTTCTTTTTGTTAATTGTTAAACCAAATTCAGAACAAGCATTGGAGAATGCAGATAGTAGATGTTGTAATTCTTCCTCAGAGTGGGTCGTAATCGCAGCATCATCCGCAAAAAGCAACTCTCTGATTAGTACCCTGCTAATTTTGGTCTTGGCCTTCAATCTCTGAGCATTATAGAGGCCACCATCTGAGCGTGAGTGAATGTATATACCGTCATCCTGATCACGAAAGGCATATTTCAGTAGAAGTGAAAAGTATATCCCAAAGAGGGTGGGGGCTAGTACACAACCTTGCTTAACTCCACTCTTGATTTCAAACTCTTCTGAAGTTGAGCCATCAAACTTGATTATACCCTTCATGCCTGTGTGGAACGATTCCACAATGGACAGAAGAGTTGGTGGACAGCCAATCTTCTTTAGTGCTTTGAACAGACCCTCACGACTGACCAAATCGAATGCCTTTGTGAGGTCGATGAAGGCAATAAACAGTGGCTGATTTTGTTCCCGGCATTTTTCTTGCATCTGTCGCAATGAGAATATCATATCAATGGTAGACCGGTTCTGACGGAAGCCGCACTGTGATTCGGGGTAGACTTGATCTCCCAGGACTTGAAGTCTGCGCAGGACAATTCTGGCAAATACTTTCCCAACAATACACAGAAGTGAGATACCCCTTTAGTTGTTAACAGTCTCTCCGATCTCCCTTGTTCTTGTACAGCGTTATGATGTTTGAATCTTTGAAATCCTGTGGGACTTGTCCTTCTCGCCAGCATAGCTCTATTAGCTGGTGGATCTGTAGAGCGAGGGTGTCTTGCCCACTCCTGATCACCTCTATTGGAATCCCATCCTTACCTGGAGCCTTGCCAGATGCAAGCTCATTTATAGCACACTTAACTTCTGTTATAGTGGGAAGTGTGTCCAGGTGGTCAAGAGTTGGCAGGGCCTCTATGGCGTTGAGGGCATCATCCGCCAGCTTGGTCTCACTTGAGTAAAGCTCTAAATAGTGCTCGACCCATCTATCCATCTGCTGTTTCTTATCAGTGATGATTTCTCCAGTCAAGGATTTTCAGCGGTGCACTTCTTTTGATCATTGGACCACAGGCTTTCTTTATCCCTTCATACATGCTTCTGATGTTTCCCTTATCACTTGCGATTTGAATGGACTCACATAACTTGATCCAATAGTCATTCGCACACTGCTTGGCAGCCTTTTGTACATCCTTCCTCGCTTGCTTCAGCTCACTCAGAGTGTTACGCGTTGGTCTTTCCTTGTTTCTTAAGAGAGCTATCTTCTTTTTATCAATCAAGGGCTGCAGTATCTGGCTGTTTGCTGCAAACCAGTCCTGCCTCTTATGATCCACAGTGCCGTAAACCCCTACCGCTGTTTTATAAATAGTTTCCTTAAGTCTCTCCATAGCACAAAGCCTGGGCTAAAATAAAGAAACCATGTGTTGCCCATGCAGCATGATCCCTCTCTCGGCCTGCCTAGTTCACTCCAGAGGAAAGTTAACACCTATACATCTGGAACAAGACAAGCTGCAGAAGCTGCCGGATCAGCAAAGCAATGCTCTAACTGTCCGCCTGTCGGAGCTTCGATCCTAGACCAGCTGCCAACCAAGGCTTAGGGCCTGGTCTGCCCTGCCATGACTTATTTTGTCTTTGGGTTGCATTTCCTCGCACCAGGATAAGGCTGGTACCCTCCCAATTGCGCTCTTCCGCCCAAAGCCGTTGGCACAATGTGGGGTGTCGGGTTTGGTAAGTGCCGCCCAACATTCGGCGCTGACAGAAAGCAGGTAGCTCCACTCTTGATTTCAAACTCTTCTGAAGTTGAGCCATCAAACTTGATTATACCCTTCAACCCCACCACCAACATATACTCCACCCACACACATCCACCGCTCACACACATCTTCCCACAAACGCACACATCCCCCACCCATACACTCATCTCTCACACACATCCACCCACTCACGTACTCATTCATCAACCACTCACACCCACACATTACCCACCCGCCCATCAACACATGCATCTCTCATCTACCCTCCCACCCACACACACCCCAACCACCCAGCCATACACACCTCCCCTATCCTCACATACATCCTTCATCCACCTGCACATACCACACCTCCCCCACCTCTCACACATCTCCCCTCCCACACAAAACTCCACCCATAAACACATTCCCCACACACACACACATCCCCCACATGCATTCCCCATACACATCCCTGCCCACACAGCTCTCATCCACACACACACACATCTCCCCACCCACACATCCCCCATCTACAAACATCCTCACCACTCACACATACCCCATCCACACTCATACACTCCCACCCACACAGACATATCCCATTCACAGAAAAAAAAACCCCCCCCCACCCCCCCCCATTTAAAAAACACCCCATCCCAAATTCCCTT